>VTPC01007369.1:20409-55344 GCA_011009095.1 Ignelater luminosus
CTATTCGAGATATCGCAATACCGATTATGTATCTGTAAGCAGGAGAATATTCTGAGTTGATTTCATATATAATATCCTCTGTGGAGTGACGGGAACACGGCAACAAACCAACAGACAGACTATATCGAAAAATCGCCATTTTCGATCTCATTATCTCGAAAACTATTCGCGACATCAAAATACCGATTATGTATCAGTAATCAGGAGAAAACTCTAGATTTATTTCATACATAACATGCTCTGTCAAATTACGGAAAAATGCTAACAGACCAACAGACAGACGGAATGAACGAATTCAAATACAAAATTTTTTAGATTTCGTCGAAGATTCTTCCTTTTATCTTTCAATTGAAAGAGAAAAAAGAACTTGTTGTTTTATTAAAAGCACAAAACACGACGTTTCGTTGCGATAGTTTTTCAGTCAGTGGCGGCTTGTCCATAAGGGCTACGGGGCTGCAGCCATCCCCGATATTTTTCCAAAAAGAACTTGTCTTTTAGCTCAGTGAAGCAAAGAAAGTCTTTCTTAGATGTACAGTGTTCTTCTCAGCCACCGGCAGTCGTGGTTTATCTACAGTTCGTCGAGCTATGAACTAGTTTTCCCCCAAAATGTTTGCAACGGTGGCAACCTGCAGCCGCTCTGAACGAAGCATCACTGGTGACACCAATTTGCTGCAATAATCAAATGATCTCTTTTCTACAAGAAACGTATTACTATCATTATTGCTTAATTTTTCCCAAATTAACAGTATTTACAGGCACCTAGGCATGAACATAAATAACTATGGCAAACAGTTAGAAGATGAATATCATTTCTACTTCTTTCTCATATGAATCGATTAGATCATTTTATAAAATCAGTCCGTAAAGTTTATTTTCTCTTTTCTTGTTCTATCTAGAAGTAACCTTAGTCATTTGACAAAATCAATATCTCTGCTACAGGTTACTACAGACATGTTCTAATTCCATTTTATGAAAGCCACTTTTTTATTCGATCGTCTCTACATCTTCTGGATTTTTTCAAAAGTTTTCCATCTTATCCCTACCTTGTTCTTCTACACTGAAGTTCACAGAGAGTCCATACTGTCTATCAAATATAAATTAACCTTCTCACTGCGGCTCTTGATTCTAAGAGCAAGGTGCGCCCGTGCAGCTTTAGGAAACCTGTGCGGAAGGGTACGCCTTTTGCACTCAACTCCACTTTCGTAGTCGGTAAATTATACAGCACAATCGAATTCGTACGTTTCGCGCGGTAGAATCTTTTCAGGGATGTACAAAATATTAATAAAAGCTAAGATGTCAGTGGTCTAAAACAAACTACAGAGGAAATCCCTTTCTGACTTTAAGGTTGCCAAAACCATGAGAGATTTCCCCCTTCAAGCTAGTCTCTCGTACCCTAGATAGCCGTGAAGTGTTCTCCTTTGGTTAGTTCTACGATTTCTTACCCAACCTGCAACTGCCAAGCCAGAGCGGTCCATATGAGAGCCAGGAAATAAGCATTTATTATTTTAACAACAAGAATTAACTAAAAACTTAATCAATTGGACAGTAATCGGCAGTATACAAATATACAAAGCGAATACGGCCGTTTGTCGCAGTCAAATAACAGCTGACAAGAAATTGAAATATATAAAAGCGACAAAAGTATGCAACCCATAATACACCTAAACATACGATTGCGAACGTTTCCCGCATTAAACCATGCCTCCGCGATTTTGTAGATATCCGGTTGTTGCACATCTATCACACTTTTTTACCAGTTTTATCCGGTTCCCGTATGGCTAACGTAAGTCATCGAAAAGGTCCATAAAGATGAAACAACTTTATGCTTATGAGTCCAATCTACCCCAAGCGAAATCAAAGAAAGATGAAGAAAGCAAATGTGATCGAGAAAATAAAAGTTTGGAAACTCAAAGGCCTCGAACAACAAGAACTATTTCAAGCCAAAATAGAGGAAGAAGCGGCAAATATTTATGGGTGGACGGAGGAAAGCTTCCTGGAAGTAGCCTGGAATAATTACAAGCAAACAGGCGTTTGTGAAACAGTGAGATGTGGACGAGCTGGGCAGAAAACTACTCGCTGATGGAATAAAGAAGTAAAGGCAGAAGTTAGATTGAAGAAAAAAACCTGAAAAAAGCATTTAATAGAGTGCCGTGGCCCGTACTGTGACGGGCGCTGAAGGGAATGAATGTTGACCAAAGCCTTATAAGAAGGATTCAAAGTATGTACAAAAGTTGTAGAAACTATGTTAGAGCCGGAAACTGTACTTCGGATGAGTTCTATACTACAGTAGGAGTTTGACAAGGAGGTATTATCAGCCCTGGTTTGTTTATAATTCTAATGGATGATATTCTAAAAAGCTGCAAACACTTACGTAGATACTTCGTTGGAAACTGGAGATTAAGAGCAATCAATATAAATGTTTTGCTTTACGCTGACGTTTGGTTCCGTTGGAAGATTCAAGCGAAAATCTACAGTTCAATCTTAATTGTGTGATACGTTACTTAAACAGTAGGAATTGAAACTTAGTGTGTCCAAGTCCAAGACAATGGTTGTGTCGAGGCGACATAGAATCATGCCCTGTGGTGGGGATTTGGAGAAAGTAACAGCCTTTAAATACCTTGGAATTAATGTAGCAAGTGATGGAAAAATTAACCATGAAATAAATTCTCAAACTGCAGCAGGAAGAATGTTCCATTCTGTTAACTCAAAGTTCCTGCGAAAGCGTGAAGTGTCGAAAAAAACGAAAGTGACTCTGTACAGGCCAACATTTGTTCCAGTTTTAACTCATGGGCACTTACATCTAAACACAACAGCAAACCTCTGGCTCAAGAAATGAGATTCTTAAGACGAGTTGTGGGCAGAACCAGAAGAGACAGGATTCGCAAGCAAACTATTCGGGGCTCTCTGAATGTGAATCTTGTGATTGATTTAGTCCACAGTTGTCCACTTCCTTACCTTCACGCGGTACAACCTGTTTTCACTAACGAAGACATGACGATCAAGGAACTTTCAGAATAAGACGTCAACCCTTTACAAAGTTCCAACGGCCTCCTGAGAGGGCGGATGGGTGGGTAGAGAGAGGAACACGCTGTTGCCGCACCCAAAGGCAAAGAGGAGTCCAACGCATCAGGATAAGAAAGGTAACGGAAAACCACTTCATCATTAAAGACCTGTCAGGGTATCCCAAGATTGTGCGTAGAAGAAGAAAAGAAACACCATGACGTTTTCGCATACTAAACAGTTGCCTAATCGGATCTCCGGGGAGGGGGCAGTGTACGAAGAAGACAAAATGTCCAAAGAGGAAAGAAAAGGGGCCTGAAAGACTGAGCATAGGTACTTGGAACGTCAGAAGCCTACTAAACGAAGAAAAGCTTAAAAATCTGAGAAAGGAATTTGTGAGAAATAGCCTTGACGTGATTGGAATAAGCGAATCTAGATGGGACGGACCAAGAGAAGTGAAGTGTGAAGGAGCTACATTTTACTTTAGTGGCGACAAAAGAGGCAAAAATGGACTGGGTAGGTAGGAGAAAAGGTAGCTAGATCTGTCCTGAAAGTGATATTTGACTGTGATAGGATTATGATAGTGACGTTTCGGGGCAGGGGCGGATCCAGACTTCCATTTGGGGGGGGGGGTCACGGAGTTATGTTTGTAACGGAGGGGTGCATAACCGAACATTAAAAAACATTTTATATTAATATAATCTATTTAGATGATAAATTCAACTCATTTTTTAGAACTTTTCGCAAATTTTGTAATAATTTTCTCGACATCAAGCTGAATCTGGCGATGAATATGCAGCAAAGTTCATGACCCCCTTTGGATCCGCGCCTGTTTAGGGGAATACCAAAGAAAATTGTTGACATCCAAGTTTACATGCTAACAAGTGACCATCAGGACGAGAAAGTAAAAGACGTATATGAGAAGAATGTGAACATCTTAAAAGAAGGTCAGGGCTGTTGTAATATTGTGATGGGAGACTGGAACGCTGTGGTGGGAAAAGGCAGGATTAATAATAAATAAGAGAGGAGAAAGACTGGTGAAATTGTGCAAAGAGAAGAAAATGATATACACATGGAAAGCACTAGGTGATCTATACAAGAAACAGATAAATTTTATATTGATGGAAGAAAGATTTCGAAATGGTACTAAGAATGTGTGTGGATTGCCCGGCGCCGATATAAACAGCGACCATGTACTACTAATGGCAGAGATTGGCATAAGACTTAAGAGAGTAAAGACTGCAAGAAGTGTAAGGAAATGGGACTTGGAAAAACTAAAAGGTATGGATAAGGTAGAAATTGGCTACATAATGGAAAGAGAAATAAGGAAGCTAAAACCATGTGATGGCAGTCCAAATGAAAAATGGTATGCAATTAAGTTTGGAATAAAAAAAGTGGCTGAAGAGAAGTTAGGATACTAAAAGGGTAAGAGGATCAAAAAGTCTTGGACAAAATAGAAGAGAGAAGAAAATATAAGAACATTCATAATGAAGACGGGGAAGAATGTATAGACAACTGAATTCGGAGTTGAGATTGAAAACTGATAGAGCATGAAAGATATGGTTAGATTGGTCTAAAGAAATCGAAGAGCTTATGAGGTTAGGGAGGCACAAGAAAATAAAAGATATTTCATGAAACGGCAGATTAGAAAATAGAAGATGGGCGTGGATTCTTGTTGAAAGACGAGGTACAAGTAGGAATACATGCAAGATTTGTATGGAACAAATGAGAAATCCGTTGAGATGGTAAGGCTAGAGGCGTTGGGTATACCAGTGAACCTGTAAAAGTGTGAAGGTTTGAGAGAGTCAACTGCCTTGTGCAATGATATATACCAGAATGGAAGATGGGCAAAGGAGTTTATGAGGACTGTGATGACACCACTGGCGAAGAAGAATGGCACAAAGAGGCGTGGGGAACACAGAACGATCAGTCTGATGGTGCATGCAGCAAAGATATCGTTAAGAGTACTCAACAGAGGACTGGTAAACAAGACGGAGGAGAGGATATCTGAGCAGCAATTTGAATTTAGAAAAGGAACAGGAACGAGAGATGCAATTGGGGTGGTAAGAACAATTGAAGAAAGATATGTAGAGATGGGAAAAACCTGTAGACTTAGAGAAAGCTTTTGATTGCTTACTGTGAGAAAAGCTAATGGAAATACTGAAAGATTGAAAAGATAGAAGACTGATTAAAAATTTTTATATGAGACAGGAAGTAGCCAAGAGGATTAGAGAAAATATGACGCGTTGGTTCCAAATTGGTAAAGAAACAAGACAAGGCTGCTGTCTTTCTGCTACTCTTTTTAATATGTTGAGGAAATAGATGCAGAATGCTGGAGAAAAAAAGTTTGAATTGGAATTGGAGGAAGAAAGATTGCATGCATTCGGTTTACTGACGGCAAGATTTTGTGTGCAGAAAGTGCAGAGAGGAGTTGATAGAAATCTTGAAACAGTTTGAAAGGATGAAAGGGAAGTACTGATTAAGGATAAATCGTAAGAAAAGCAAAGTAATGCGAATAGAAGAAGATGAAAAAGTGGAGGTTTACGTCAAGGGATAAAAGTTAGAGCAGGTAAGGAGGTGTAAATATCTAGAAACCAGACGAATTATTGCATTAAGTTGAATTTTCCTTATTTTATTAATTTTTCTTATTCTGATTTTAATTTACAGTTGCATTTCAAATTTGACGTTTTGTAAGATTGAGGCGGATATGGTTGGCCGGAGACAGTTGTCTGATACGATGATAGCTGTCTTTCAATAAAACAAGAAACCAAGAAATAAAATAAAAATTTTAAATTTCAACTTTAAGTACGTACATCTAATAGAATTTAAAGTTCTAACCTTAATGGTGAAGTAGACCGCGAGTCTCTTAACAGAAACTAAATAATAAAACAAAACAATTAGATCGTACCTTCCTTCTTCCTGCATTATATATCAAAAGTTGCCAAAGATACAGCCTAAGGGCAATAAAATGAAAATAGGATTTACGTGTGTCATTACGGTCCTGTATATTTTTAATGTTCTTTCGAGTTAGGGGTAGTTTTAAAGATCGTTTAATGGCGCAAATAAATCTTTTGACCGGAGAATTCTTGGTGCCTAAATAATTTCACGTTAAGGGAACATCCCCGAAAATCTTTCTCACTTTCTCTCATTTACATTTTGAAGGAAATAAAAATCAAAGCCTTTTAAAAATAAATTAGAAAAAAGATAAGCGCGAAGGAGGTTTTATGGATAATTAGATTTACTAAACGGGAAAATTCTTCTTTCTTCCATGAGCGGCGGCGACACAAAAAAAAAAGAAAAGAAAGTTTAACGCGATATGATTTTATTAAATATTGAATTAAAATATTTTTCGACTTTGTCATTTTCAAAGTTCTTAATGGGATATTAAGCGAGTTGGGAGAGTTTAACCTAGAAAACTTGAGTAAAACTAAATCCCCTGAAAACGGTATCTTGACATTTTCACGTTTTCGAGAAATAAAATTTCCCCTGTCAAAAATAAGAGAAATATGTGTCTTTTTTGAGTGTAATACGAAGTAGCAATTTGTTGGCTTATTTTCTCGAGTTCGTAACAAAAATAACCCTATTTAAACAGGGAAAGACAGCTCCTTATGTTTCAGATGGCTCTTGCAGTATATTTAATTTTAATACCGGAGTTTCGTTTTGCCTCCGGGAATTCTTCCGCCTCGCTGCAAACTTAAAAAGTTCGGTTCTCCTACCCAAGATAATATTAGGAAATTAAGTTTAATCATTCTTTTCTTTAACACTTTTAAATAAAGCAAAAGAAGAAAGAAAAAGTGTCTCCGGGAATTAAAAATTTATATCAATTTTGTGGCAGCTCTTTATAATGTTTTATTATTATTTTTCTTGTTGCTGCAATTTTCTTTTCGAATTTATTCCGCCTTGTCTCGCAATCTCGAAGGGTTCAAACAGCATTGTTACCGCAAGTTGGCGGCAGGCTATATTATGTGTAATTGTTACGCAAAACCCTCGTGAAAGTTGGGTTTTAGCTTGTATATATATATCCGGACAGAATATTAGATTACGTTAGAATCCTTGCCCATCCGGACTAGTGTTAAAATTTCGTTTAATTTCAAGGCCTACTTGGTAAATACAGCGCGTACACCGTAACTTGATATTTATTACATTTGTTTGTTGACAGTAACGGAGGAAATGGAAGACAAACAAAAGATTGTTGATGGTATTAGGAGATTGTCAACAGTTACAGATTTTGTGAATAACTCAATTAAAGTTTGTAAATACCCTCAAGTATATGTTTCAGTCAATTATGTTAACTAATCTAATCTGATCTACTTTATTAAGTACTTACCAATGCGCCAAAACGAAGATAACAAACAGAATGCCTGAAATAAGAAAAAATTGTTAATGGCTTGAATCACTTAAGTCATTTATTAATTTAAATCAAAATATTACCAACTTGCAACTATTGCAAAGTTCTCGCAAATTAAAACAGCCTCACAAACACCAAAAATCTGAATTCTGGACGGCGATGGAAGGAAGCAAAGAGTTTACACAGAAATTTAAAAAACAGCACAATTAATATATGCTTAACGGGCGCCACTGATGTTCTTGGTTATACAGGGGAATTCAGAAAGCTTTATCGAAAACTTCTTATTTTTATTTAAAACACACAAGTAAACAAATCGAGAATAAAAGCAAAATCAGCTAACACGAAAGAAGCCTCCACGAAGATTGCATTTAAAGAGTTAAACAGTACATCTGATCTCAAAGCTGAGAGCATTCGATCGTCTCCTGGAAACGACTTAATCGGACACCCCCTCATTGCTAGTTGAGGGTGGCGTATTTTAGTTAACTGCATTCGAACTCGCGTACAGGTACAAAGACAGTGGCTTCAGGAAAAACTACTCAACCGATATTGATACTAACATACAGTGTGTCCAAAAAGTATGGAATATCCTATATACATCAGTAAATATGCATTTTATGGAAAAATGTTTCCCATAAAAGTTGTTTAGTGTTTAGTTTTACATTACAGGGCAATACCAAATAGCTATTTTTTAAAAAAACAAAAGCGCAACAAATAATGCTTCAATTTTTTTTTAACAGGAAGGTATCCCTTTATTGTACTCATTTGATAGAGAATGTTTTTCTCTTTTCAATGATGTAAAACTTTGATACACTTGCATAAGTAGATTATGATTAAAACGCAAACAATTGTTTGAATAACGCTTAAAAGTTTATTTATTCATCTGTTACCTTTCCAGACGCGGTCTTTTAAATTTTCAATATCATCTAGTCACATTATGGTCGATGTGATACAAGCTAGAAAGCCTTGCAATTAGCAATTCTAGTATGAAGGGCTTTGTGCAAAAAGTCCCTAAGTGCCTTTTCACAGTTTCGAGTTATTCACATTGAAATATTTCAAATTGTTATTGAAATCAGGTTTGATATGCTTTTTAAGTAATTTGCTATTCCGCAGATAGAGCCCAATGAAAAGTAACCGATAGCACCTTTGGGTTTCTCAGGCGACTGGTCACTCAAAATTCAACTCTGGTATAAGTCCTGCAGTAAGCCGTTGGTTACCAATCTTATATAAAAAAAACTCATTGTGCAAACCCCCCATACTTTTTCTAATCTTGGGTTTTGATGTTGCAGAAAATATTACTGATCGACATTTTGATATGCCAAGAATGCTGGATTTAATTTTTGTTCCATACATTTTTTAAAGTCGCGCACTCTAAGAACTGGGATTTCTCCAGCAGTGGCTTTTCCAGGTGTGAATAGAGTATACTCCAAAAATAATATGTCAATGCGGTTTTTTATTCTTGCGGAAGCGATTAATTTTACATAATATTCTGGCGCGTTCACTTTTTCGTGCTTCAACCTGCTTCAATCAATAAGAGCAAAACACCAATCGATGGGCATCAAAGAATATCCTGGAATAGGCTAGATTATCTCTATCTCTTTAACAATCGAAGCAGAACATAACGAATCTAAATATGTGAATACAAATCTGTTCTTGTTTTGTAAAAAACAGTTATCACAGAAGATGGTCAATTTCGTTTGTTCGAGTGTCTTATATTTTTTTAGATAATAATCCAGTGCCGTAGTTACCTCGTTTGGACCTTTTGTAGCAAAATTTTCTGTAAATAACAACATTGTGATTAATTATATTATTTATCCCTAAGTTATGTAACCGCAACTGTCTAAGATAATACTCATCTTTGATTTTCGTCACCGGTAAAGGTAAGTTTTTTCAAAATCAAAACAGATAACCAGTTCTGTTTCGTCAGAATTCTCTTTTTTTGATCTGAAACCATCAAAGAACCTTTGAGCTTTCTCAAGATGCAACTCTTTCTGAAAGTTAAGCTTTTTGACTTCAGAATCACCCTTTTTAAGTGTGGCTGAATTTATATCAGCTGCTAGTTTCGGACAGTAGTGCATATGTTATAGACCAAGTGATTATTTCGGGCATTATGTGTAGTGCCCACTCATTATGAATACTGCCCAGCTGGAACGGGAAATTTAATAAATTTTTACAATTTATCCTATGGTCTGGGCATTATGAAAAACGCGAAACTGTGCAATGTAATAAATCGACATTTAAAAACCATCATGCACTTTTTGCAGAAGTCACTCAGCGTGCTGCAAACAACGGCCGTCAGCGCAGATATACAGTGTGTCCGAAAAGTATGGAATATCCTATATATCTCAGTAAATATGCATTTTATGGAAAAATGTTATCCATAAAAGTTGTTTAGTGTTTCGTTTTACATTACAGGGCAATACCAAATAACTATTTTTTTTAAAAAACAAAAGCGCAACGAATAATGCTTTAATTTTTTTAATGGGAAGGTAACCCTTTATTGTACTCATTTGATAGAGAATGTTTTTCTCTTTTCGATGATGTAAAACTTTGATACACTTGCATAAGTGAATTTTGATTAAAACGCAAAAAATTGTTTGAATAACGCTTAAAAGTTTATTTATTCATTTGTTACCTTTCCAGACGCGGTCTTTTAAATTTTCAATATCCTCTAGTGACATTATGGTCGGTGTGATACACTTTTGTTTGTTGCAACAATTGAATGCGTCGTAGAAATGTCAATTAATAACCGAACTAAAGCGAAAAGTTATTTGTTTAATTAATTTAAGCATTTTCATTAACGTGAGGATAACGAAGTTACAAAAATACGACTTGCTATGGATCATGTATCAGAAAAACATCGTCTCGAAATTTTAATGATGCTGGGATATGGAGACAGAAGGAGAACACAGGAGGAAGTTCGCAATTTGTTTAATAACGTGCATCCCAAATACCATATTTCTCAGTCTACTGTAAGTAAAATTTTGCATAAATTTCATGAGACGGGTTCTGTCAAAGATCGTCCAAAAACGGGCAGACCTAAAGCTCTAAATAATGAACAATGTGAGAATATAATGTTGGCTGTCGTGAAAAATCCACATGTTTCTGTTCGACAAATTGCTCGTGAACATACTTTGAAGAAATCTACTGCACACGAAGTTCTAAGAAAGGAGAAGTGGCATCCGTATAAACTTTGTATAGTTCAAGAATTATTAGAAGATGATTTAGATCGAAGATTGCAATTTTGCGAAGAAATAACACATAGGCTTCAGGAAAATGCAAATTTTCATAAAAATATCCTCTTCACTGATAAGGCAACGTTTTGTTTGAATGGTCTTCGCTTAATCCTGGCTGGTATGTAGAAGGGCACACCCAATATCAGCAGAAAGTTAATGTCTGGGCAGGAATTACTGGAACCCAGATTTTGAAACCTTTTTTTATAAAACATATTTTAACAGCGGATGCTTATCTAGATTTTTTAAGATTTGACTTAGTTCCTGCTTTAGCTGCTCTATTTCCTAATGAACTAGATCCAGATGTGCCCCATAACAGAATATGGTTGCAACAAGACGGGGTTCCTCCTCATTTCGGAACTAACATCCGACAGTTTCTTGATTATACTTTCCCTTATCGATGGATAGGCAGAAGAGGTGCAGTAGAATGACCAGCTCGCTCGCCAGATTTAAGTCCACTTGATTTTTTTCTGTGGAGCCATCTCGAAAATAAGATTTATGTCGATATTCCTGAAGATATTGAAACTCTAAAAGACCGTATTAGAACAAAGATTAGAGCTATCACACCAGAAACGATTCAAAATGCAGTAAACAAATTTGAAAGACGACTTTATCATTGCCAAGCTGTAAAAAGTGCACAATTTGAACACCTTCTATGAACTGTAGAGTGTAGTTATACAAAATTTTCAATTCGTAACAGATGAATATTACAATAAACTTTCAAACAAGTTTTTGCGTTGTAATCAAAATTTACTTATGCAAGTGTATCAAAGTTTTACATCATTGAAAAGAGAAAAACATTCTCTATCAAATGAGTACAATAAAGAGATACCTTTCCATTAAAAAAAATTGAAGCATTATTCGTTGCGCTTTTGTTTTTTTAAAAAATAGTTATTTGGTATTGCCCTGTGATGTAAAACTAAACACGAAACAACTTTTATAGGAAACATTTTTCCATAACATGCATATTTACTGAGATATATAGGATAATCCATACTTTTCGGACACACTGTATAGAGTTTGATATTGAGGAGGTCAGAAGATATGTGAGGTGACGGCTCGTGACTTTTATTGTTAACGGAGTAAAATGATAATTACTATCGACTTTCACTCATGTACATATAGGTTATAGGTTATATGAAAGCCACTTGTGACTTTTGACTTCCTTCTCCTAGTGGTGTAATGCAAAACTTCTAGACTGATTCCGGTGCGGTTTTTATTCACATACAAGGTATGAGCCTAGAAAGGATTGTGATTTCTTTTATTGGTGGGGCTGGTGATACTAGACCAAATTCTAAGCGATTTATACTCACGCACAAGATATAAACTTGTCAAAACAGTGACGGCTTGTAATTCTTCATTTCGCAGTGACCACGATATAGGGCCAATACGACCATTTTCGTTCAAGCATTTCCTGTAGGCACAATGTGCTGATGCACATTCAAGCGTTGTGGTAAAAAGTGGGGTTAGCTAATGTTGCCTGCTAGTACTCCTATCCGACATTTAAAGAGAATCTGGCTTAACAAATAGAATTAGAAAATTAATTGTTAACAGACAGTCTAAGAACTATTTTTAACATTCACTGCAACAGCAACTTACAACACCCTCTTGTTTCAAAACGAGTCGGGTGTCGCCTTCCTTTAACCCCCTTTAGAGAGCAAAACACTAACTAACAAGAGCGTGCTTAATCTTTCCTCACCCTACTATAAAAAATCAAGTACACTAGTCGAGTTGCACCTTCCGCAACACCTCCTGCAGCGACGACCCCCATTAATCTTCTTCAGACAGCTAAATAAAACACGGACGACCTGCCGTATTACAACATAAACCTTCGCCCTCCATTAACCTTCTTCAGAAAACTAGAAACAAAGACGGCTCGGGTTGAACCCTCCTATAGGAAATAGAAGGCTATAAGAAACTAATTTTGTCTTAGGGCGCTTTAAGTTCTAAAACCAGTCCTGGGTGATAAGCACTGTTTTCGACCGTGTTGCAAGATTTTAAAAAGTTAGATAATCTCAACAAATGTTTACATCTCATCTTTTTGTCTTATAGTCAGTTTTAGCAAACGTTTTAACAAAGTGTTACCGGTTACTCACGATTCCCTAAAGAGACGGTGACTGATGCGAACCTAACAAAAGGCTTTGGTATAAATGCAGCGCCATGTCCATTTATAAGAAGAATCTCAAAACATGCAAACGATTTTTTGATCTAGACCTTCACAGTTCAAATACCTCTGCTGCGGTAAGTCGTTTAAAGCACTACGAGGGTGGTCTGAAAAGTTTCCGACCTCAACGTGAAGATGGCAGCACTCGTAAATAAAAGCTACTGCATTTCGTTGTTCATCTGTTGACAGTTACTCACCAAAGTTTCAGCCATTTTGGACGCGCAGATTTTATGTAACAGTCGTTTGAGTGAGTTGATGTGAGTTTTTTTGTGAAAATGGACAAAATCGAGTATCGAGCTGTCATTAAATATTTGTTTTTGAAAGGCAATACGCCTTCGCAAATAAAAGATGAGTTGGATTCTGTGTATGGGGACTCTGCACCATCATTTACCACAGTGAAATTTTGGGCTGCTGAATTTAAACGTGGCCGTAAGAGCTTGGGAGACGATGAACGTTCGGGACGTCCAAAAACTGCAACTACCGACGAAAACATCGCCAAAGTTCACCAAATGGTGCTAGACGACCGCCAAATTAAAGTGAGAGAGATAGCAGAGGTTATGAACATGTCAAAAGAACGTATTTGTCACATATTAAATCAACATTTAGGCATGAGAAAGCTGTCCGCGCGTTGGGTGCCGCGTTTGCTCACGTTAGACCAAAAACGTGTTCGAATGAATATTTCCAACGCTCTTTTGGCGCAGTTTAGGCGAAATAAATCCGAGTTTTGGCGCCGATTAATTACTGTAGATGAAACTTGGATACACCATTATACGCCCGAAACAAAAATACAGTCCAAACAGTGGACTGCAAAGGGGGAACCGGCTCCAAAAAAAGCAAAAACTGTTTTTTCGGCTGGGAAAGTGATGGCGACTGTTTTTTGGGATAGTCATGGAGTTATTTTAATCGATTATCTTCAAAAGGAAAAACCATTACAGGAGCATACTATGCATCATTACTTGACAAGCTGAAGGCAGAACTTGCGAAAAAACGGCCACATTTGCAAAAAAAGAAAATCCTGTTTCACCAAGACAACGCACCGTCTCACACCTCAGCGGTTGCCATGGCGAAAATCCACGAATTACGGTTTGAACTGCTTGACCATCCGCCTTACTCACCAGATCTAGCCCCAAGCGACTTCTTTTTGTTCCCTCATCTAAAAATTGCGCTCGGAGGACAAAGATTTTCGTCAAATGAAGAGGCAATCACTTTCGTGAACAATTATTTTGCAGAGAAAAAATGCCGAGTACTATTTGGACGGGTTACAGAGATGGGAGCATCGCTGGGAGAAGTGTGTAGAGTTACAAGGAGACTATGTTGAAAAATAAAAAAAAATTTTTAGAAAAAATGTCTTGAATCTTTGTTAGGTCGGAAACTTTTCAGACCACCCTCGTAAACAGAAGATGTCGGCATGAAGCTTGCTAATTATTCTTAGTCATCGATTCATCAATCTACATATAACCCCCATATTTAAAGAAATAGGAAAGGCCTCAAACAACATTTTTCTTATTACGATCAAAACAGCAGCTCTTACATCTTGCCGAGATCTTTGATTTTTTAGCAGAACTGTTGGCTAAGATCCATAAGGTACTGCCTTTGATAATTTGGAAATTACGGACTGCTGAATTCTGAATAGGGATCTTGCTTGATAAAATCCAGATTTTAAATGAATTAGTTTAAAAGGTTAAATCAAAGAGAATTTTCTTTACGTTTTGGTATCACAATAACCGTTGCCTTCTTCCTATGATTTCTTTTTCCCAATTTACTTACACGCGGAAAGAAATGATACTGATACAGTTCAGGATTCTTTCCTTTCATAGCGTAGCGTCGTTGTCAGAGAGTTACATGGAGCGTGTTTCATGAGTCAGTCAAAGCTCGCTGCGACATTTTTGTTTTGTGAACCAATATTGAGTTTCTAATGGGTTAGGTGTCGTCTTCATACATGACTTTGTTAATCATAGATCTTTGTGTGCCTTTATTTCTAGCAATTCGTACCAACTGACTGTCTGATTATAAATAGAAATGTTCTTCGTTTTAGCTGTTCTTTGAAACTATCCTGGTCATCATCATACCGGGGGACACGGAAGGAGACTCCGCGAAGATTGCGTTTAAAGAGTTAAACAGTACATCTGCTCTCAAATCTGAGAGCAATCGGACGTCCACTGGAAACCACTTAGTACGCCAATTCTTCCAAAGAAAGGAAAGTGAAAAAGATACAACCGTTTCTTTCGAAACCAACCCTGGTGATGACTTCAATAAAAATTGAAGGAATATTTGTACATAAAGAAGTTTTATTATCTGACATATGTGATAAAAACAAATGCGATACTTTACTAGTCCAGGAAACCCATTGATGGTCCAATAGTCGTAGACCAAATATGAAAAATATGAAGCTTCTTTTAGAGCGACCTCACGATCAGTACGGCAGGACTATCTTTGTTAACTCCCGACTGGATGTTCTTTCAACTTCTCTAACTTCTAACAACGATATTGAAATCCTTACTGTTGAAGTAAAAAAGTGCACGATCACGTCCTTGTATCAAACACGCAACTCCAGCTTTGACTTTCAGGAACCATATAACTTCCTCAATCAGAAATACCAGATCATAATGGGAGATTTCAACTCGCATAGCACCGGGTGGGGTTACAGTGAAGCCGACGAAAATGAGAAGGACTTAAAGACATGGCCTGAACAAACGTACCTAAAATTGATTCATGATCTACAGCTACCCTTATCTTTTAGAAGAAGGTACAATTCCGATAATCTTTTCGCGAGCAGAAGGCTAGCTAACCTCACACAAAAATTCGTTATGCACTCAATTCCAAAAGCACAACACAGACCAATAGTTCGTAAGGTGTTTACTGCTGTAAACCCAGAAATAATCCCCCTCAAGAGACGTTTCAACTTTAAAAAGGCAAAGTGGAAGGTTTTTACAAAACAGCTAGACGATGAAGTAACTAAGATAGAGCCTAAACCAGAAAACCATAAAACTCTTCTCGAGGTGGTAGAAAAGATATCACGGAAACATATACCAAGAGAATATGTCCCAGGACTCTGAAGACTCTGCTTGAAAGAGACCAGGAACTATATAATAGCGATCCTTTCTCTGATGAAACAGTCAACTTAGCAAACAGTTAAACAAAGCAATATCTAAGTCTAGAACCGAAAGGTGGAGCAACCATCTGAAAGAGCTAATAACGACCCTACAAGCCCCCCACAGGATCTAACAAAAATAACATCCGATCAAACAGCACGTCACCTCCTACTCAATGGAAAGGTTTCAGAAAAGACGAAAGAATCTAGGATAGTAGCGTTTTTGAACAAGAGAGAAATGTACTTGCCACCCCCTTCACTATCGAAAAGTTCACAGCTGCAATTTCAATAATGAAAAATGACCAGAACGGAACAGATAAGGAATTTTGGCCTAAAAACAATGAAATGGCTTCTAGATATGGTCAATTCGTGTGTAACTAGATTAAATATACATAAGACCTGGCGGAAATCACGAGTAGTGGCACTTCTGCAGCCTGGAAAAGAACCAACAGAACCATAACATTCCCGGCCTGTTTCCATACTGTGTCACCTCTTTGAGGCGTTCGAAAGAATGATTTTGAACCGCATCTCTGAAACTGTGGAGGAGAAGCTAATTTCAGAGCAAGAGAATTTTAGGGCAGGGAAGTCTTGTTGTGGCCAAATATTAAATCTCACTCAACACATTGAAAATGGGCAGAAGCAAATAACAGGTGTAGCTTACATAGACCTTCCTGCTGTATACAATACTGTAAATCATCAAGAAACTATTATGAGTAAACCGAACCACAATACTTACGAGTCAAGTCGGACCGTACAGTGACTTATAAGGTCCACTGTTAGGACACCGAGGCAAGAATATCATCTAGGAATAATACAATTCGCTAACTGATTGGTACCACTTGGGGAGCTGAACCAAGTGTGCTCCGAACCTCTGCTCTGGCCTGATGTTTCTCAACTGCGGAATACTCAGATCCAGTACGTCGATTGTGCAATAAATGGCGTGGATGTTTAAAACCCACTCCAGCAGATAAAATTTGCCCCTCCATTCATTAGAAGTTGAGGGAAAGAAGCAAGCAACTGAACCAAGGCATCCCTTGTTTAAGCAACAGAGGTATCAAACAAGAAAAAAATTTAGGAAAAGCTGCCGGACGATGTCGCTGTCAGCTGTGTTAGGCGTCTCTTCCTACTGAGGCCTTGGAACAGAGAAAGGAGCTAACAGCAGACAGTTAGTTACCATATCCTATTTAGAGAGCCCTCAACAGGCACAGAAGCAACACTTTGCGATGCAAGAAGAATTTAAAAAGATATTGATATACAGAGAACGATAGATGTGGATGTGGAAAAACAAGACGCTAAGCATTTAGAGCATCGAGACCTCACAAAAGCGAATGACAGAGCCATCCTTGTAGCGCAATACAGGGCACACACCATTTGATTTTATCTGTGATCCGGACACGGAAAGCAAGTAAGTAAGTAACTAACAAGGTTTTATATTACTTCGGTTTCAAATCATTACTAATGAGATGATAATCAATAATAGTTTAGAAGATCCTAAATCGAATAATTATCGACGCAATTTAAAATTAATTGACTGGCCAAAATCTTCAAGGCAACTCCTAGTTCAAATAGAACAAAGTGCACGAACCACCATCACCAACAACAATCGTATACTGTCCGTATCACTAATCAGTTTGCGTGGTGAAGAAGGCAAAATCAAGACAGAGATGCAAGTTCTTCCAATAAAGAATCGAAAAACGCACTTGAAATAGCGTATTAACGACAAACGAACTAATTAAAAACATGGAGAAATCTATCTACAAAAAGATTATGTAAGAGCTACGCCTCCGTCTCAGTCGCTATCTAAGAGAAGAAAAATGCTCTTCACCAAGGGAATACATCAGGATGGTGGAAACGACAACAGCTCTGTCCCTATCCTAAACCAAACCCTTCCCAAACGAGCATCGCAGCTTACAACAAATTTTTTTATAATCATACATTAACTGTTTCTCCCCTCACGTCGAAAGGCCAAAGATGGGTCACATTCGTCTGACGGAGTGGGATGTTAAGCTTGATGGCAAAACCGACCCAGTTTCTTTTCTGTAAGGAATGGACTAAGTCTAAACGTAAAAAGACTTTAAGAAAGACTCTGAGGACTTTACTTGTCAGCCAACTATCGCATTAACCTAAAAGCGCAAATCAGTCTACGAATATTAAAAGCTCAGAGGGTGTACTGGGTATATCGCAATTTATTGTCCGAGTATCTCTCTATTTACAAAAAACTGATTCATATACCGTTGCCAGTTTGGGTAAAGGCTATAAAGAAATTTAGAAAAAGATACTGCCAGCAATCTAACAAATCCAACCCTAAACGCTTCAACCCTGCAAAACCTCCAAACCGATAAAATGAACAATGAAGACAGACTGCTGAAATCTCTTTGTGGACAATTCTGATACTACCGCTTCAAGTGTCTAAACATTCTGTTCTGCTCAAAATGCGGAAAGGAGAGCATAATGTCCAGAGATTGCCTGTGCAAGAGTTTGAATTCTGCAATCTGAAAATTAGCCAAGATCGACGGCCTCATAGTTTTTGTCCTGTTCGATACGAAATCTACAATAGCATTTGTAAGCCCAAATTGACAGCATTCTATAGACCATACAACAGAATTAGCCAAACATACATTTCAGCACAAGCCCACTGTTAGAAAAAAGCTTTTTGAAAACTGTAAACATCAGGTTAAGCCCCGAAAATCATCTTCTCACTGAGAAGTGGCAACCGCATCCATAGCAGATTTTACTGTCCAAGAAGTTTTTAGAAACAGAGTTGTTTAGATTCCAAAAGATACTAATGAAATCGATCGCAAGACCCTATAAGTCAGAGGTCGGGTGGGGTGAATGCATCTAAGTCATTGATAAAGATTGGAAACACTAAATGCAAAAGTTCTTTGGTTGCCCCTTGTACCTCTTCCGGCAGTCCAGAAAGTTGTAGTTCGAGCATCGGTTCCATGCCTTTGGCTTAAGGAAGCGATTGTGGAACTGGCCGGATGACGGGCACTTCCTACCTTATAAGAGGTTTGCCTTTTGCTTGCCCAACGTGACTTATTTTCATAATGAGTGAGCAGCTTTTCATGAACACATTTCTAAGTTGCAGGTACGTGCGAATATTGGTAGTTTATTGAATTATGTCCACTTAAGAACTTAAATCTGGAACTGACAAATTTCTACCCATTCAGGAAAACTCAACGAATGGCGATCATACCCAAATGACATTTCGTGTAATATATACAAGTTTACCATAGAATCAAGTTCTGATGTCTACTTCAAGTTTCCAAAATTTCAAGTTGTTGACTTTTTCAGTTTTGCAGTTTTCAAAATTTCGATTTTTCAAGTTTTCAAGGTTTCAAGATCTCAAGTTTTTCTCCTACAAGTAAAACAACGTCGAATGACGTTCTGAAGATATGGTTCCAGAATCTCTTAACACCTTTCCTTCGCATGTGCTCAGCACAAAATGGGGAATCAACAGAAGAATGATACAAGAAGAATTTCGACTGCTCATGCAATTATTTGGTCTATTCGACCACGATCTTTCCAGTCTCCAATTTTACATGGACTTGCTTTTTCTATACAAAGGAAATTCGGTTCAAAAAACTCGGTAGACCTACTTCCATCCGACAGCGGGTGCAACGGTGTAATTGTTGTTTTTCGAATACCCAATAATTGGCACAACTTTCGGAATCGTGCCGACTCAAAGTTTCTGCCCTGGTCGGAATGCAATTTCAGTGGGACACCAAAACGGCTAAAGAGTTTTTTTCACCAGCACGTCAGCAACCGTAGCCGCTTCTTGGTTTGGTACAGCGTATGCCTCTGTCCATTTACTAAAATAGTCCATTGCCGCCAAAATATATTTATTTCCCGCATCCATCTCTGGGAATGGACCCGCAATGTCTATGGCGATTCTCTCGAATGGACTACCGACGTTATACTGTCGCATTGGAGCCTTCTTCCTACCAAGTGGCCCATTACCGGTTGCACAAACTTTGCACCGTCTTCATCATTCTCTAACGCCTTCCTTGCAGTTCATCCAATAAAACCGTTTTTGAGTCTTGGCCAGTGTTTTCTTAACTCCCAGACGGCCTCCCGATGGCCCATCATGCAACTGTCGCAACACTTCAGGAACCCTGTTCTTGGGAATCACTAATTGCATTTTTATTTCGGTTCCTTCTTCGTTTTCTGAAACTCTATTTAGGAAACCATCTTGGATCCTCAGCGAGTTTTACTGTATGCTTTCACAATCGAGCCGTATCCGGCTATTTCTTCCCACGCCGGTCTACAATCCGCTGCCTTCCATTCCAATACCAAGCGTAACTCAGGATCGCTTTCTTGGTCTTTCTGAATTTCCTCGGGCTCCCAATAGTCATCAACAACTGTGGTATTCACCACGCTTAGTTTCGATTGGCGAGCAGTGTTTACAATCGTCGGGGCATGGCTTTCTAGATAAGCTAAAGTAGCCGATGACCTTCTCTTGCCCATCTTGAACTTGGGACAGGACGGCGCCTATTCCGACATTGCTGGCATCTGTGTCCACCAGAAATCGCTCGTTTGGTCTGGGATAGCTTAAGATTGAAGCTATCACTAGAGTTTGTTTAAGAGCATTAAAGGCTCATTCACAATCTCTGTGTTCCTCTGTCAATATTATCAAAGGTTTCGCAATATCTGCAAACCCACGGACGAGTCGCTGGTAGTAAGTACACAAACCCAGAAAGCTTTGTAGCTTGTGTTTATCTTTTAGGTGGGGTCATTCTTGGACCGCACGAATCTTATCAGGATCAGTCGCTATTCCATTTTTAGATACCAGGCGACCAAGATATCTGACTTCTTTCTGAAACAGATTGCACTTCTTTGGACTCAACTGCAGATTTGCTCCAAGTTATCTTAGAAACACATCTTCCAAGTTCTTCACGTGTTCCTGACAATCACAATAATATCGTCGAGGTGAACTAAACAGGTCTTCTAAGACAAGCCTCCCAGGATCAACTCCATCAATCGTTCAAACACAGACCAAATAGCATAACTGTAAATTGCCATAGGCCAGAATCAATAGTAAAAGCAGTCTTCTCTCGATGCTGGGGTTCCATTCCAACCTGCCAATACCCACTCTTCACATCCAAACAGAGTGTCCAAAGTGTCATCAATTCGTAACGGATAGCTGTCTTTGTTGGTGACACTATTTAATTGTCTATAGTCGACACAAAATCGTGTACTATCATCTTTCTTCTTTACCAAGACGACGGATGATGCCCAAGGGCTATTTGAAGGTTTAATGACACTTTGGCTAGTCATATCTTTGATAATCTTTTCGACTTCTTATGGATCACCACACTCGTTTTACCCGTCAGTTTTGTATCTGGAGCAAATATATTTTAGTAACGACCAATTAACTCTTGCACCCTAATCTTTTGGCTTGTAGTTAAATTTTTACAGGAAGCCGTGATCATTGCTTGTACGTTTACCAAACTTTCCGAAGACAAGAGAACTCCAGTTGTCTTTGTACACCGTACTATAGATGACACCGACACACATTCTTCTTCTTCATTGGGAAATCGTTAACATTCTTTAATCGAATAGGCGTTAGTTCTTTCACATTCGTCAACACTTTTCCAATCAGACTACCTTTTCCAATGTCTTTGTTGGCATAATCTGGTTCTAAGGCACCCATACAACCTGCCTGGAAATAACATAACAACCTTCTCACTTGGCGCTAGCAGGGTAACGTCATCGACAAGTATTACTCGAAGCAATCTGTTGTCTCTTTGGCGGAGAAGGACTTCTTCGTTATTTACACGAAGGATCCCATTCTTCATATGTAATGTAAACCCAAACTTTCTCAGCAAATCCATTCCCAGGTTAACTTCGTCGGGTATATCTGCTACCAATACCCGATGCGTGAAACTCTTGAAACCCATTTCCACCATCAGTTCCCCAAGAACATTGGCATGCTCACGCGTAGCGATTTTCAACCGGACTCTTGATGGCTTTAACTATCTTCGTCAACATCAGGACGGATTATTGTCCTTGTCGCTCCTGTGTAGATCAATAACGCACATGTCTTCCCAAAAATACTGCCATCAAGGTAAAAACTTTCTGGTTGATACCGTAACAAAGCCACTTGGATAGCAATCTCCGGGATATAATTCAAGGAGGTCGATGTTCGCCTCTTTACATTGACCCACACTAGTTTTTCCTGGTCCTGGTTATTCCTAATTGCACCAAAAGTGGTGCAATTTTTTCTAAGATGACCCTGCTCACAGCATCTCCAGCACTTTCTTCGATGGTTGTTCTTCAAACATTTGTTTCATCATTCGTTTAACTTTTTCACCTATACCTTCTGCCTCGGCGCTTTATATATCTTTTCCTTGTTTATTTTGTAGACCTAGAAGATTCGAGCCTTTTCTCGCATATTAGACGATCAAATTTTCTAGGCGTTCGAGTCGTCTCTGTTATATTCGATGCACTTACTGGTGGCGCGTTACACTATTAAAATTTTAAAAACAACAGTTGTTACAAGAATTTCAAAGTATTTGAATAAATCCAAGAGTTTTATTTTATAAATATAATTACGTTTACAACGATAAAGAACCACTTTTTAAAAATTATTTATTTAATAACAAGTGATTACAACGTCGATCTTTATTGTTTGAATGTTAACTACAGAATGAATAATAAAAGTTTTTCTATCTTGCGTTGTTAGTTCTTATTTACGAAAGTAAGGGATTACAAAAGATAAGGATTTTCTGGTAATTTGGAAAAGTATACAATAGCATTGCATTAGAAAAATAACTGATGATTAGAAAAGGAAAATTACATTGAAATGAATTTGTGTCCCAGAGCTGTACAAATGAAAAATTAACTTATTATAATAGATTATTTATCATTAATAATTTAAGAAAGATTGCATATGCAATTATATGCAATCAGTTAATTTCGGTATAAATAAAATACAAAGCTGGCGAGAAGAACCCACTGCAAAATTGTGCCCTGATAAACTAACCAATTCGATTTTTCTAACGTTCAAGTTTACTTAGTGAATTGCTAAGCGCCTTGTAAATTATAAACGTACCCAAAGCTTCTTTTGCTATAGAATATTATATTTTCTCTATAATCAATAAGTAAATAAAGAAAGAATATATCATAAAATCGATTAAAAGAAAATACAATTTAAAAGAAAAATGAAAACGATTCTAAAACAAATTTATATGGAAAAGGAAACCAAATAATTGTATCCATTATTTGTTCAAGAAGATAAACTCCAAGTAAAAACAAAACAAAATTTACAATTTCCCTCGCAACAGTAACAACAATTCCCATAGTAGTTTAATAATACAACATACTCGTCCTTAAAGTTACAACTTTCCCTTCGCCATCCTTGTATCAATATTTAGAAACGCTACCCAAGGCTGCTTGGCAAAGTTATCACTAGTACAAACTGTTCGATTAATCGTCTGAGTAGATTTAAGCGATTTCTGACCAAACTACAGGTATATTGGCTGTTTCTCTACAACCATACTATAACGTCAATATTTGCATTTATTTAACAGAAATTACTCTTCGCACGAGCAAACAATCGTTATTACACGATGGCCTAAATGTATAGATGCTACTCTTGTGTTTGTCATAATTGTTTTCTTTATTATTTTTCATATTGAAAGGTAGAAGAATATTTAATTTAAAACTTTTTAACAAAACATAAGTAGGCGATGAAAAAAAAAAGGAAGACGCGCGTGTATGTGGATGGTTTAAAAACTTTCTTTATGTTTAACTCGCGAACTTAGGGATGTGATAAAAGCAAAATGCCAAAATCATATAGATGAAAGAAGAAATTTCGCGTACGATAGCGACGTTTTCTTAGGGGGTGTATAGTAGTAAGTAGAGTAGAAAACGAGCAAGTCGAGGGGGTTTGGGTGTGTCATTTGGGCAGATAGCGACCGATGGTTTATGGCGGCGGAGATGAAAAGACTCCTCGCATTACCTTAGTATCTCCGAACGCACAATTTAACTTCGCGCCACTTATTCAGATGCTTACCACGCGTTTTTCCTATATTTTCCCCTCTATACCCACAAAAAAAGGGACCCCGCCTCTCGGCAGAAATCATTTGCATTTTTTTTTCTCTCTTCCAACTCTCTCGTCGAGAATTAAAAGTCGTCGAGGAGTAGAGGGACTACTACCCACCACTCTCGGAAATTATGGACGACCTTAATTGGAAAAACGGAAACTTTAACTTCCTCTAGAGCACACCCGTGTTCGAATTATTAATTTTTTAAGACCTGTTGCTTCTTTTCCACCCTTTAAATAATCACCGTGTTTTGTTTTACTTTCTGTTTGTTATTTGCAAGATTAATTGACGGGAGAAATTAAAAGTCGAGTTTTTTGCGAGGTTCCGCTCGTCAGTGAAGAAGAATAAGGTGGTGGTGCAGCGTGTGCGGTTTGTAAATGAGAGAAAACACGGCATTCAAGATGAATTTAAGCGCCCGGTTTTCGCATGCAGATCGGCAGATGTGCGCCCATCTAAAACTAGAAATCATCTTTCATCTCTTACGAGGCATAAAATTCCAACCGCTGCTTTAAAATATTGTAGAAAGTCGAACATTTCTCGTAAAAAAATGAAGATTGAAGCTATCAATTTTTTAAAAGATTCTTTTAATTTGGGTCTCATATTTTTTCTGCTTTGAAGGTAAATAGACTCGATTAAAAATCAAAAGGATAAAAAGGCAAATTAAGAATCTTAACTGAGATTTATATCCTGAAGGCATTTATACGAATTGGCTTTCTTCAATTTTTAAAAAGTTAATATCAAGCCTAGCATTAAAATCGATAACCTCTGGTAATAACATCTAGTTCACTTTGATTTTGCGACAAATCTATTAAACGGTTGACGAACCTGCCGAAAGCAACAAGCAAATATGCATGCATGATTTGGTTAAAGCTGTTAACGTCTATGTTGACAACGTCGCAGCCGCCGCCGCCGAGGAAGCCACCCGTGATAAGCTTAAGTTCATTATACAGTAAACTGCACAATGGAATCTAAGACACTTTTGATTTGAATGGAAAAAAAGTGAAAATCGATTTAATTTTTCAAAATGAAGACCATAAGTTAGGTTAAACCGGGCTCTACTATTTTATTCTGAAAGATAAATGAGCCAGCAGGGAATGTCGTCATTCAATTTTTCGCATCGATTCCACAGATAGCCGCGATAGTAATTGCTTTGGGATGTTAAATACCTATTGTTGACTTTCTCTCATGGTCATTATTTTTCTTTTACTTATACTCTATAGATTTCTGGTATATTTTATTTTCAGTTTCTCGACTAATGCTTTACTAAGGAGTTCTAGATGGATTTCAACAAGATTTTTGCTTGACCAATGTTTTAGTCCATTTTTGTCTTTATTCTATCAAAACTTTACTCATGTTAGTTTATAGCGTTTGAGTACATGATTTTCCTTGTTGTAAGTCTAAATCTATGGTGAGTTTTGTATTTAGTACTTACTTTTTTTTGATTTATTAATTTTATTTAATCTGCTAATGTACAACAGATCCGGATTAAGGACAATCCCATAATTTAATTTAATTTAATAACATTAACAGTCAAGCCATCATGACCAAAATGGACAACCGTTACATAATCAATCCTCGATCCAAAATTGCAACAGAATATTCCAATCAGTAAGCAACCACACATTATACCAACATTCTATCAACAAAACTCAGCGCTGCTGCCAAACAGGTCGAACGATAAAAATGACTGGCAAACGACCATTAGCAAAAAACGATTGAGAAGCCCCAATGATAGTAAATACTCGAAACAAACCAAAATAAGCGACTACTGGTTAAGAGATGCAACAAAGACAAGTAACAGATTTGATGCTTTAATGACGATATCAATAAGAACAACAGAGAAACGGACAGAGACAAGAACAGCGAACCGTAACCACCGCCCATCTTGGTAAAGGGCGCGGGCGTAAGGAACATAAATACAGTGGTTGATAAGAACTATATATTCTTCTTCGACCTATTACTCCTCTGGAGCAAAAGCGAGAAGTTCATCTAAAAGAAGTAAGTTCTAAAATGAGCAAGAATTTGAAAGATTTACAAAAGACAATACGAGCAAACGGTAAAAATTCATCCATATCTAGAAATCCTACCACATAGAAAAACAATTGGGGGAAAATCTTAAATCGTAAAAGACAACTGAAGCTGATAGAATCTTTCTACTGTAATAAATTGCTGAACCATCTTATTGTGCTCGTTTATTATCCTCTTACACAGAAACAGATAAAGATAACCCAAACAATTTTAGACAAATCAGCTTGACATTACTGGAGAAGCCTCACCTCTTAGATTAGAAAAGTCACAATCACAAAAAGCTGCCTAAAGCAGCAACTGGGTGTCATCTCATTCATTTGTAAAAAAGAAACCTGGAAACCTAGAGAACCATAGATTGAGGAAACAGATCTTCAAAAAACAAAAGAAGCCCATATACTGAGGGTTGGTTTAAACACCAAGTTAATTTTTAAATCTTGCAAGCAAAATCTGAAGTCAAAAACCTTCTATGGTGTTCTGGTTATAATCACACTTATTACTACCAGTGTGGAAACATAAACTTTAAAGTTGTTTGGCTAGAAATAACAGAGACTATGATAATTACCCCAAAAGCAATAGAAATTACGTTTAATGATAAGGTCTAAAGAATTAGCAACTGCTGTATGTCTAATCAGTGTGTTTTTCTTTAGCCGTGATGGGGGTGCTCATGCAATAATATCGTTGTCGTTCAATACAAATCTTCACTTTAGAAGCTTTGTAGCTTCCCTTCACTTCAATGAAGATGATGTTGAGTTGCAGCTCGCTTGTTGAATGGAGTTGTGATTGATAACAGATAGATAAATAAACGGATGCGACTGAAGTTGGAACTGAGAGTCGACTGTAGTTGGTCGAATGATATTGGTGATAGTGAGAGACTCTTGACTTCAAAAAGGTTGATTAAAACTGAAAAAAACTGGAATCAATACCAATAAACACGTAGCCGCCTTGTAAAATAACCGCCCCAAGGACGAGACAGGCGAGTAAACCCCCCTCACTAAATCTGTCTCCCGAGATCGCTCCGATACCGCCACTTCAACAGTCCTAAATAGGAGAGCCACATAGTTCGGCGCCCGACCAGGGACCGTTTGTTGAAGAAGAGTTTGTGGAAGACCTGGATGCCGGAAACTCGGTGTCAGACACCGAATTCGAGATTGGTAACAACTTACCAACGCCAGCGCCACCCAGCCCTGCACATTCCGACCAGACAGCTGAACAAGGCAATTTTAGGGTAACGAAAGCTGATAGACGAACTGGAAAAGTATGGTCTCAGTTCCGAGGGTCACGTTACGGCAGATTCCAGCTCTGAATCCTAACTCCTGGTCCGTTATAGACCAGAATATAACCCTGCCTGTATCTCTGTACCTACCTAGACCACGATTTGCCCCGCCGGTTACGACACAACCGATCGCAGTCCCGAACACCGTTTTGTTGTATTACAGGCGAAGGAAGCAGTACGGTAGAGAAAATCTCTGCGCCACGGTGTGTTTTCCGCCTTAGCAATAAGTACATATACGAGATCAGAGAGGAATGGGGTTGGCGGGAGGCGCAAGTTTAATTTATTTAGACGAAAGATGATAATATTACGAGGATAGCAGAGAATGTAATATCACTAGATGGAACTTTCTTCGAGACGTTCTGCGAAATCCAAAGATAAGGATCTCGCTCAATCCAAATTTAAATGTATTACAGCCCCGTCCACCCAGTAACATCAAACATTCTCGCAGCTATTAATATATTCGCTCCCAACCTGCCTGTTGTACCATCCCCAGTTTCCTTTATATTCCGCCGTAAATACCGTCCTCATACTAACCCGACAACTGCCAACCGTACCGGAAGTAAGTCAAAATCAAGACCCGCAACTGGAGGATTAATTTCACCGGGAAGACAGATCCTGTCGCCTTTTTAGAACGGCTAGACAAGGTAAGGGCTCGTCACAGTATTCCGAAGGACCAGTTATGGGTGATACTACCCGAACTGATGTCCGGATCGGCACTTTACTAGTACCAGGACAATCAGGCCCGATGAAGAAGATTTTCTCTAGGACTTTCACGACTTCTACCAGCTTCCCGACCATAGGATAAACCTAGAGGCCGAAATCAGACGGCGCATCCAGCGCGAAAACGAATCGGCTGTGGAGTACATTGTCGATACGCAAACCCTACTCCGAAGACATAGTGGCATCACCAAGAAACAAGAATTGTTCTTGTTACACCGCAGAGTACCGCCTTACACGTTCGTAGTGGTGATTATCTTAAGATTTCAAACTTCCTCCGCACTGTACAGGAATACGAAGAGCTCCATCGGAGCTGAGATCGAAGACTGAGAGGAGGCTTGCGGTACCGGCTCTGAGAAACCATAAGTCAATGCGGCCACGACCAAATCGAGCCAAACTGAAACAAGAGTCACTCAGCCGTCCGTTGTACGGAACCAAAGTAGGCCAGAATCAGTGAGCCTGTCCCAACCAACGGCAACCAGAAATACGTCGACAAGATCAAGTACTGGACCGCTGATGTTGAGGTCAGTAACTGTTTGTTGGAAATGCGGCCGAAATGAACATTCCCGAACCGAATGTCGGAACAGACCAATCTTGTTCTGTTTCCGCTGCGGTAAAAGAGGCTCAATCAGAGGACTTGAAATCCGCTTTCTAACCGCCCCCTCCGATGTATTGGACACCAGACTGTTTGGCATTAATGGATGCCAGTTCAGGGCTTTAGTAGACACCAGTTCAGCTGCAACTTTCGTGGTAGACAAAGTTACCTGTCTACTGAGGAACTCCAGCCGACCGCCCACTGTTATGAACCAGGAATTCGTCCGAGTGACCAAAGCATTCCAAGTCCGGATCAAGATTCTCGATTGCGAGAGATCCCACCAGACGCACGAGGTCATTTTGGGAATGGATCTCCTGTCCAGCCTGAGCGTGCACTTCGACCTGAAGACGTGAAACCTATTTTTGGAAAACCATCGAGTTCCCTCCGCTTCAGAGAGTAAGCGCCTGGAACAATCTTGCCTGTCCGTCACACTATTGACCAAACCTAGGCAAGCGTGGGCAAGGAAAAGGCAGTCCAAAGGGACCAAGTACAACGAAGAGACCCAGCCAGGATCGCACCGTCATGGAAGGAGCAGTGACGGACCTGACTGCCGATGACTGGGAGATCGCCGCAACAATCTTAAATTATGATAGGGGCAACTAATAAGCGAAAACAAACTTATGTAGATGCCAGCCTAGAATGCCCCTTTACTCAATCAAGAAACTAGCAGTTTCAGAGATTTCTTTTTCGTGTGAGGTATTTAAAGAAGATAATTCAGTTTTTAATTGAATTGACCTTTACTCTTCATTGTTAAGATGAAATTTCCATTTCTAATTCACTTTCGGAGTCATTTTTTGTATTCATAAATGCGCGAACTGAGGTCATAAAAACTTTATTTTACAGAATTCGGGGTATCCTATTCAAAATACTCCCAATTTGTAGCAATACATTTGTTCTATCTTCGTTCCCATTGTCTGAAACATTCCTGGAAGTCAGGCTTACCTTGTTTCAGTGCCGCTCCCGCATGACTTTTTAGTAAAAATCGCAGAAGGCTAAATCTGGGGTGATCTGGCGTGGTCATTGAATTACCGGCCAGAAGCTCGCGGACAATCACTGCTGAATGTGCAGGCGCACCGTCGTGATACAGCAGCTATCCATCACCATCACAGAAATTTGATCACACGCGACTCACACGATCCCTTAAGCGCTTGAGAATCTCCATGTAGAAGGCAGCATTCACGGTTTGTCCTTCAGGAAGAAATTCATGGTGGACAACATCACGGATGTCAAAAAAAAAACGAGCAGCATCACCTTGACTTTTGATTGGCTTTTTTGACATTTTTTCTTTCGTGGTTTATCTTTTGTTTTCCATTTGTTGTTCTGTGACTTCAGCTCGATGGCGTACTCGTAGAAGCGTGATTCGTCACCAGTGATAACCTTTCCAACCGGAGGTTTGAGCGGAGTTTTCCCAGTTAATGCAGCATTCAACTCTTCTCAGCTTTTGGTCAAGTGTCAGCAATTTTGGGACGGTTTTTGCAAACAATCTTATCAATCCAAAAAGTTTCGTTAGAATTGTGCGAACAGACAATTTTTTCGAATTCAGTTCATCAGCAACCATGCGGACAGTGAATCAGCGATCGGAAAGCACAAGAAACCCCACACGTTCGACGTTTTCATTAATACAGAAGGTCGAGGCTCGTCCTGGCCTTGCATCATCCTTGCAGTCTTCACGGTTTTGTTTGAAACGCTTAAACCGCTTGAAAAAAGCTGATTGCTTCAGTGCGTTATCTCCATAAACAGCCCTCAACGTTTTATGAATTGCCTGAGAGTTTTTTTTTCAAGTTTCACCAAACATTTGTTGTCTGATTTGAGGTCTGACGGTTATTGACGCTCCAGGGGGTTCCCCGATAACAGCACTGCGTATTAGACGGATTCACCCAGCACTTAATGAGGTGTTTTTCAGATCATTTAAAATCAAAATTCGCTAGAAAATCTTATTTTAAATAATTAGAAAATCTTAACTTAACAGTTTTATGAATTGACTTACTAGGAAATACAGGATGTAAACTATTGAAGCTTAATGATGAATATTCAATAATGTTTCTGCGACATTTTCATTCTTGAATACGTGAAATTTAACATTTTATTTTCCGGAGTTATTACGAAATTGAGTTAAAAGCATTAAATGAACTCAACAATTTTAATAATTTTACGAGCACCACACAAAACGCCTGTCTGTGAGAAGAGAGACTGGGGGAAAAATTATTTACTCAAGGCACGAATGAAAAATGTTTATTTGAATTCCTGGGCGCAGTATTTCTTTATAAAATATTAAAGACAAACGAAGAAGAACTTCCCTCAGAAACATAATATTCAATTTTCATAAGAAACAACAATTCATAATGTTACAGGTTTTTTTCTTCCCTTCATTTCTTGCTTTTATTCTTTTTATTCTACATTGCCCAAAACAAATTTTAATATTAAAAAGCAAATCATGAATATTTTAATTGCGGATATGAAGAAGGAAAACTTCTTAAGGAAACTTTATTCCCTAACCATCGTGGTAAATAAATAATTAGATTTTATGTATTTTAATATTATGCATATCTTGTTACCAAACATAATTATGTTCGTTAGTGGGAGCCTGAAAACGAGATTTAGTTAGTCTCTCCCATAAAAAACAGCCAACTTTAAAACTTTCACACGCCCACACATGCACATCTCTCTCCCTTCCGTCCAGTTTCAGTTCATTTCATGGGGGTAAATTTCGTGATTTACATACGATTCATACAAACATACGCGCCCTTAAAACACGGAAACTGCGAGCGGAACCAACAGACGTGAAATAATTCAATCAGAATATAAAACGGGTTATTCTCTCGAAAACGCATTTTAAATTAACTATAAAGGGGATTTTCTCTCACAAAACGATGGTTGGATATCTCTACGAGTTCTCTCATATACGTATATACGTAGTACATACACACAATTATTGTTCTTGGACTGATTTTATGACGAGGCGGGCAGGCTCGACTTCATTCCGCTGTTATTTTAAATGACAAAGCTCAACGCAATTTCGAAATAAAAAAAAAAGGGAAAAAACAATAAAATAAAACAGGTCAAGTGTATTTTGATAAACTTTTCTATTGTCTTTAAAACAGTATTCAGGAAAACTCGTTTGCAGATAGTTGCTTTAATCAAGTGTTTTTCTACATAATGCTGTTTACTTTATCTTATAAAGCTTAGTCGGAGATTTTATAAAATATTCCAAAAGCTTGTTTTTAGAAAGATCAAATTTTGTGTTGCGTTACTGTTGATCAAATAAACAAATTATGAAACCCCATCAGAAAGCCCTCTAAATAAGGTAAAGTATTACGTTACTCTCATCCTAAGAAATATACATAAATTCTGGAATATTCACAAATGTATTTGTTTCATTTAATTCCTTAGTTCCGTTGATCTGTCCTTTAGCGTAATTAAACTCATTAGTTTTTTATTTTTTTTGATAAACTGCTTTCCTACAATCTCAGCAGTCAGACATATTTCATGTAATTTTATACTCTTGAGTATATTTTAAAAAAAAGTGGTTTTGACATTCTCACCCTTGATTTTAAAGGGTTTCTCCACTAATTAGAAATTTCTCTGGTAGCTAGCCCTGTTGGAAATCTAGCCGTCTACTTTCTTACTCTGGTAGGTCCTACTCCTGTTTTTATTTCTTTGTTAGATCGTCATCAAGTAGCTGTCATCACTCCTATCGTCCAGAAGTCTATAAACAAAAGCGGAGAAAAAACTACTAAGGTATTTCCATTGTTTTATGTCGATCTTGTGCAAAAGGAAAACAACAAAGAAATCTATAACATCAAAGAACTTGTCGACTGCAAGATAACCGTAGAACCGCCTAAAAAAACAATAGTCAGCAGCTTGGACACACAAAAAACTTCTGCAGCAGAGAAGCAAGATGTGTCAAGTGTGCTGGTAAACACCGTACAAGAGAATGCAAGAAACAACGTAATACTGTAGCAACATGTGCACTTTGCAATGAGAAAGGACACACAGCCAACTATAAAGGATGCGCAGTGTATCAAAAGAAAAGGAAAGAACTGCAGTCAAAAAAAACTACAGCGGTACAACGGTTGCAGCAAGTAACTAACAAGCCACACAAGCCTGTAACGCCACATACCATGGTACACAACGAACCACAAGAACCAGTAAAGCCTCCAACCTCTGGAACCTACGCTAATGCCACCAAAAAGTCCAACGACAAACAAACTGAAGCAAAAAAACAAAAACCTGCAAGTGACGAGCCTACCATCAGCGACATGATGAAAATGCTCACCGAATTTCAGACTGAAATGAGAAAGAATTTTAGTCAGTTATCCAAGAGGGTGGAAAACTTGGAGATAACCAAAATACCCCAAACCAAGTCAAGCAGAAACAAACATGAATAATCCGTTCCTGCGCATTATAACGTGGAATGCAAATGGGCTCAATCAAAGAGCCCAAGAACTAGAAATATATCTGCGAACAAACAATATAGACATAGCTCTCATTTCTGAGACACATTTTTCAAACAAAAATTTTATCAAAATACGTGGCTATGACTCCTACTGGACTACACACCCAAGTGGACGGGCTAGAGGAGGTACCGCGATCATAATCTAAGAAAATATTCAACATTATAAACGAGAACACATTCGCGAACCTTACATTCAAGCGACTGTCATCACAATCCAACGAAATGGAGCTGACCTTAACATTGCTGCAGCATATTGTCCACCTGGACATACCCCAGCAAGAAATGACTTCATCGACATCTTTAATTCTCTCGGTCCGAGATTTATTATCGGTGGCGACTACAATATCAAACATACAGCATGGGGATCAAGATTAATATCACCTGGAAAAGGTAGAGAATTATTAAGTGCTATTAACCAACTAAATTGTGATCATCATTCCTCACGCAGACCGACCTACTGGCCTACAGATGTGAGAAAGACACCTGATCTATTAGACTTCTTTATATCAAAGGGAATTGGATCAAATTATATTGAAGTAGAAGGCAGTGATGATCTAACATCAGATCATACCCCAGTCCTCAATGCAAATATTATCAAAAAGAAAAGAAAAACTAATCTCACAAATAAGTATACAGATTGGGACATCTTCAGAGATAAACTGGAAGAGATAATCAATTTAAAAGTAAACTTGAAATCTAAAAAGGACCTAGAATGGCAATCTAGGAATTTTATTGAGAATATCAAAACAGCAGCAAGAAAAGCTACCCCTGAAGCAAAAGAAACTCCCATATATGAAATAAAATATCCTGCTAGTATTAGGGAACAAATTAAAGAAAGAAAGAGAGCCAGAAGCATATGGCACACTACCCGAAACCCTACTGATAAAACAGAATTCAACAGAATAAGCAATCAAGTCAGAGAAATGATTAATACATACAAACAAAATTGCCTCGACGAGTACTTAAATAACCTCGGACCGGAAGTGGACAAGGAATACTCATTGTGGAAAGCGACAAGAAGATACAAAAGGCCCGTTACTCGTGTCCCTCCCATAAGAGACACTCAAGGTAACTGGCTACGAAACAAAGGTGAAAAAGCTGAATTGTTTGCGCAACATCTAGCAAATACATTCCAACCACACGAAATACAGTCTGATATCCAAACTATACCAACTTATCAACCAGAAATAGCATTCAAATTGTTCACACCAATAGAAATAGCAAAAGAAATAGATCAAAATCTCAATCCAAAAAAGGCACCAGGGATCGACGAAATATCACCGAACTGCCAAGGAAGGCCATTATCATGCTTACATATCTCTTCAATGCCTGCTTACGCTTGGAATACGTCATGTTAAAAAAGCCAGATAAGCCAGACAAGGAAGTTGGATCGTATAGACCGATTTCACTTCTTCCAACAATCTCAAAACTATTCGAGAAACTATTTTTAAAGCGGCTTAAGCCTTTAATAAACATCCCGGACTTCCAGTTCGGATTCCGAAATAAACACTCAGCTATCGATCAAGTACATCGAGTCGTCAAAGTCATTGAACGAGCTTTTGAAGAAGGAAAATATTGCTCTGCAGTATTCCTTGATGTGTCGCAGGCGTTTGACAGAGTGTGGCACAAAGGTTTAATCCTCAAGATGAGTAAAATGCTACCCAAAAATTACTGCAGATTGCTAGAATCATACTTAGCTAATCGGCAATTTCGAGTGATGCACGAGGATGCCAAGTCAAAATTTTATCCAATAAAAGCAGGCGTACCGCAGGGAAGTGTGTTGGGACCCCTTTTGTACCTGCTATATGCTGCTGATATTCCAACATCAGATGAGACATTCGCCGGAACCTTTGCAGATGATACTGTAATCATGGCGGTAAATGAATCACAATCAATAGCAGTTGAGAAAACTCAACGCACACTGAACAAAATCAACAGATGGACAAAAGACTGGAAAATCAAGCTTAACGAGCTGAAATCAGTCC
>VTPC01007369.1:67492-102855 GCA_011009095.1 Ignelater luminosus
ATTACTGCTAATAAGTTTAATGGTATTGTACACTATTTTTATAGTACGATCTTAAAGAAAAAATTTAGGTTGTTTGTAAGACAAAAGAATATTGATTGCATTAATACAGAAGGCTATATTAAATATTAGCACACCCAATTCCATAGTAGCAAACAGACAACTACAAATTCAGAACAAATAATATACCGCAATTCCCTTTAATCCCCATCAAAGCTTTAATAATAGATTTTTCTTTTGCCGTTTAACCACATTTCCATATAATATCTAGTCTGAGAAGGCATAGTACATAAAGGTTTGAATTTACCTGTGTATTTTACTAAGTACTATATAGGAGAAGTTTTCGTTCTGAAAAACAAAGAACTATATATATATATATATATATATGTATATATATGTTACGTGTGTGTTGAGAGGGTGGAGGTTCTTTGTATACGTGGTGTGTAAATGACGAGGGTTTTAGCTATCCTTTGTGCATTAATTTAGATAGACAATGCGGAGAGTAACGTTACAGTAGTCGTATTAAACTTGAAGTTCTCTCCGTAGTTAAAGTTTGTTATCACTAATGAAAACGAGAGAACTGTACATTTTCATAAGAGATGCAATGCAACATTTATTAAACTGTAACTTACGCCTGAATGCTCCTACTAGCGGCGGAAACGTTCAAATTTGTAGATCAGAAAACGTGCTAGTTCGAGTTGAATTCGAGAACAAACAACTTAACGTAGTTTTTCTGTTATCTGTCCGTCTACTATTTTAGAGGAGGGAGAAAATCGCATGGCATTAAGTGATTGTTACAATATGGCGGAAAATTTGCATATGGATGAAAATTATGGTAAATTTTCCTATTACGCTTTTAACGTTTCATCCTTTTCTTCCTACTAAATTGCATTTTCTTTTCTATAACGCCCGAAGGATTTTCGCATCAACTATTTCCAAAGGAATTATTCAAATTCATTTAATTTATTTATCAAGTCGACGGAACGTATGTATGCATGTAAACCGCAAAAAGGGAAAGCTTCAATATTGGTCTCTTTAGTTTAAAGGGGCGTTAAGTATCCGTAGGAAGTAGTTAAGGGATTATCGGTTCCGCTGGAAAAGCTTTAGCTTAACAAACAAGATTTTCCTTCCTATATAAAATACATTCACTCCTATATACATATAATGCCCATGAATATATTAGCATATCTTCACGCTTTGACAACACAGTTCTACTTGTGTTTCTGTGTATATACGTATATGTATTTTGCCTTTCAGCTACGATATGATGCATTTGTTCTTTTGGGAATGTGAAAATGCGGAGAAAACGCACGTTTTTAGTACGTGACTAACAGAAAATATTCCTTTGCGCCTTCTTTCACACGCACATATATACATTGATGTGTCGGATTTTCTGATGATGTGTGTGTATTTTTGTCTATATCTGTTTTTCTCTTACATGGACCAATTCGCTGCTCTGAAAAAAAGAAGAGCATCATTCTGAGAAAAATAAATTTTGTGCGATTTTCTCTTATACGACTATATTTCAACCAAAATTTTTATTGGCGCATTTAGACAAGCGCATAAAACATTTTCTTTCTGAGAGCGTTCGCCATTTTAAAATGAACAACTAAATGTACGGGATATTAAGTAGATATGAATGTTGACTTTTTTGTGGCATAACTTGTTGCGTGTGACTCCACACATCTTGGTTATAAGACTCATCTTAAATTATTAATTAATTTTAACATAATTTAGATTATTTTCAAAGACATTTTTAAAATATGTAAAGCAGAGTGTACTGACTAAGAATCGGATAAGATTGTTAGTCGCAACATATTCAAGGGATTGTCGACAATTTCCAAATTTGATATGCACCAGTTCAAGGCAAACAATAAGCACAGTCAACATCATTATGAGTTTTGGATGCGTCTATGTAGATTGAGGTAAAATCCTATAATTATCCAAGATGCTCTATGGGATATTTTTACTAACCAATGCATTTAATGAGTATGTTGGAATAGAATTCAACTATAACAAATGAATCATGAAAATTGCTTAAATGCTGATTCGGATAAGTCCCTGTTTTGTACAAAAGAGGGCGGTCGGTTGAAAACCCTCCTTTTCCTCTTTCACTCTCTTATAGAACTTTATTGGCTTCTATCAATTCCTCCAACTCCTCTATCTATCTCTTTTCGGAAGCTTTCTTCTTTTTCCGGCACACCTTGCTTGCAATTGCACGGCACCTCCTGTGTTCTTCAGCCGTTGGCTCTTGGAAAGAGATACAGGATCGGTTAAATGGAATGAAAGTTGGTTATTTATAGGACCTTTTTGTTGGCGTTTGCAAAATCTAGATATCTTGAATAGTTTCAGAGATATTTAAAAAAAGATTTCTCGATTTTAAATTAATGCATTCTGCAGTACCCTGGCCTGCACGATCACCTAATCTAACACCGTTAGATTTCTTTCCTCTGGGGTTATGTCAAGAGTCATGTGCTCAACCAAAATTTTGAAGATTAACAGCAATTATTACAATTGGTCACAGCAGCGTTCAACACAAAAAAATCAAAACCAAAATAACCCTATCATGTTTAATCATTAAAATCGTGACAACAAGAGCTATCCAAAACAGTTTTCAATTGTTTTTCCGCCTATTTAAAAAAATTAAGTTGACGATGGTTACTCGAAACCGAAACGTTGTACAGGAATTTTGTTACCGTGTTTTAATAGAGAACAAAAACTGGCAATGGAAAAGTGGTTTTAGTTTTCCGATATCTCTTCAAATAAATAAAAGAAAAAATAAAATCGAAAATCGAGAAATCTACTTTTTTTTAAATATCTCTGAAACTATCCAAGATATCTAGATTTTGCAAACGCCAACAAAAAGGTCCTATAAATAACCAACTTTCGTCCCATTTAACCGATCCTGTATCTCTTACCGCTTCCAAGATCCCCATGCTGTGCATCCTTATTTTGGACACACTGTATACTGCTAGTCTTTGATTATACTTACAGCAAACTAGGTAGTGGTCTGCTCCTTTACATATCTCTATACACTGGATATCTAATGCATGCCTCGAATCAATCAGCATATTATCGATTTGATTCCTTGTTACCCCATCCGGAAAATGCCAGATCATTTTCTTAATGTCCTTGCGAGTTATCCAAGTGCTTCTCACCACTAAATTCTTACCTTATTTGTGCAAGCTGTTCCTTCCTGTCGCTGATCTGAAGACGTCCTCTCTGCCCACCTTGGTGTCGAGATCCCCAATAATTATCTTTACGTTTCTGCTGGGTATCTTGTCAAATTTCTCTTCTAATTTACTGTAAAACGCATCCTTTGCTTCTTTCTCGGCATCTTCTGTTGGTGCGTATACACTGCAAATGGTCACACTGAAGAACTTAAGCTTCAATTTTAAAAAAGTGTATAGCCTCTCATTAATCTTCCTGAAATTCAGGACTGCTAGCTGCAACACCTTGTTTAACACAAATCCCGTACCGCCTTATCTTTTTTCCTTCCATTGTAGAATACTACGTGATGTTCGGATTTAAACATACCATCTCCTTTCCACTGCTGCTATGTCCACTCCATATATGTCCAATTGGTCTTTTAATTTTCTGAAGGTGCCGGCTCTTCGTAACGTTCTCACCTTCCATGTAGCGATTGGAAATGCATTCCTCTTCTTCATAAATCCATTGACTCGCCGTCTCCGTTATACTATTCATCGGTCCAATCCGAGGCTGCTGTTCGGTATTCGTAACAAATTGCTTTTTTACAGTGTACTGTCGTTGGCTCTTAGAGGACCGGGCCTTGAGTTCAGGGCAACCTCCCCCTAGATAGACTGCTTTCACCGCAGCTTCTCGGCTACCTTAACTAACCAGAAGGGACCCAGCTAGTAAATACCGTCTTTGGCTCCCTCTCGGTATTGGTGATGCTGCTGTCCACTACCAACGATTTTTATTGACCTCCCAGTCTAGATCCGCCGTGTTCTCTCCTCCTGTAGGCCTCTGGAGTTGCGGGAGAATCACCCCTCTACAGACACCTTGACCGCTATTTAGGGTAGATGCGCCCATGTTTTACCCGCCGTAATCAATTTATTCCAAAAATTTTTCGGATTAGCTTAATATTTGCTGTATGCAGTAAATGGGGTGATTTTGTTTGTGTTCAGTAGTTATGATTCTCAAAACCCATCGGAAAGATAACTTTCTGATTTTTAATTCCGTGAGCAAAATGTAATTGTGCTCCTTCGTAAGATACACCTCTCACCTGAGCAATCTTTCGCAATTTTGCCAACGCCAGATTGTGAATTCCAATAATCTTCTTGTTCGTGTCTAGATCCAGCTGACCACTTTCTTACTGTAGTCTAAGAAGGTATATTTCTACCTAAAGTACTATTTATTTTTTCAAATATTTTTGCAGGTGTTGAACTTTTGTTACACAGGATCGAAACTTAAATTGTTTACAATTTTGCCAAATGACTGATAAATCGACAAACGTAAAAATCTGTAATTATTTTTAAAATTTAATCCAAGAATATTTCAATACATCTCGTATTTGTGGAAAATTGTATTGTTCTATCATCTGCGTTAAGAATCAAACTAGATATTAAAGGAAATCAAGGATTCCAAGTAATAATATTTTAACAATTTATAGATTTTAGAGGATTTACAAACTTTATTTTATCAAAAAAACCTAAAGTAATCTAGTCATCTTCATGTCATTCTCTTTAAACTTTCTTAAAAGGCAAGAAAACAAACACAATTTTCTTAGCTAGTCATTTACGATGATATTTCTTATAAAATTACCGAGCTTGGACGGTTAAAAATGAAAAATCGTTAGAAGTATCACTTAGGATCTTTTACACACACTCTGCTTACACTAAAACATCCTTCTGCTTCTCTTAGTTTCGAGTTGGTTCGTAGGTCATACGTACACTCCGTAAATACTCGTCATAATAACATGCTTACTATGCCAAATCATACATCGTCCTTGTTTCGTAGAAGTTTTATATTCAATGCAGTCAAGCTTTATAATTCCATTTCTTAAGATATCAAAAGTCTTAATACTATAAAATTCAAACACTTTTTGAAAAGTTATTTGTTAGAAACACAGTAAATTTTACTTATTTTTAGTTTTTTATTTCTTTGTTTTTCTTTTTACTTTACACATGGTCTCTGGTTAAATGGAGTAGTGTATGGCTAGATTTCGCCAGGGCTCCATGCGTTAGAATTTCTTTAATTATTACAATCGATGTATTTTAATTTTCATTTATTAAAAGATAATTTATTATTTATAGAATAACTGAGGCTAGTTCAAACATATTCTGAAATAACCATATTAATGCTCGATGGACTTGGTTAGTTGTATTAATGATGCGAGGATGTTTCAAAAAAGTTTGAATCATTCTAAAACTCTGTTTGACCGATTAAGAATTGTACGTTACAGATAAATAGCAATATGCTTAAAGAGTGACAGAGGTAGGTTCATACATCGCTTTACCTATTGTGATCAACGCAGACCGAGATGTTAAACGCCTGAAAACGAGTTACACTTTGTAAATTAGTGCCTTTTTTTCATTTGAGTTTACGTGTGTTAATGTAAAAATAAGGGCCAACTCTAGACTTTAGCAGACGCTAAATAATTATTCTTGTTACCTCTGCAAAACTGTAGCAGACTTATCTCATTCCCTAGTTTTTAGTTTTAATTCCGTTAACTTTTGTATATCAAAATCCGAGTATAACTCCTTGCAAATTCTATAATTATTTACTAGGTTTAGTCCTGACTTTTCATATTAGCAACTTTAGCTTGATAAATGTTTTATTTAAGAATTAGTTAGTGTTGTAAAGTTCTTAAAAAGTCACGATTTGAACAGATCTTCATTCCTTATTCACTATCAACTGCTTAATAATTACTTTCAAAGATCCTGGACAACAAAAACTTTTTAAAGAAAAAATGCAAGCTAGATAGAGACCCATTTCAAAATTTCCTTAAGGCTGTTTTGTGAGATGAGCAGGGAAACAAAACCGCACTGATACACTTGATATTCTAAGAACTTCACAGTTAGACCTAAATGATACACTGAAGATCCACGTCAGATTCCCTTAAAAAATGTTTTTATTATGATCTTGAAAACCCGTCACTGTTTATCACTTTCCTATATTACCACCAAGCGCTGGTTTGCTTTCGCATCCCACTTACTAAGAAGAATATTGCCCAGAAAAATCTGCTTCATAGACATCTATCCCCAACAAAACAGTTGAATGATCTCTGATGTCGACAGTGAGCTGCAATAAGATGGCATTACCTTTATCATCAACACCATAGCCTATTACTGCTCCTCCAGTGAACTTATACTTTCCACGTTCACCGCTGCGAGCAATGCCGCAAAATGACTTTCGTCGCGTTTACATTCCTGACTAAAGACCATACACAGTTTAAGAGACCTGCAGTTTATAAGAACTAGCAGAAAAAGTATTTTACGTAAATTCCAAACAATTAAGATTGCCTTCAGCAAATGACTCATGGGAATGAGTCAAGATTTCTATCTGCGTGTAACGTAGTAACATTAAAAGGCTTCTAAGTTGATGATTTACTTACTTACAGAATCAAACTCTGTCAAAGAAGCTAAACAACCATTCCAAGATTTGATGAATCAATTACACCCATGTAAGAAGAATTTTATTTCCGAAGATAACTACGACCAACTAGGATTAACATGGAATTCCAAATCAAATCATAGCACAGGTCTTTCACTTTTTAGGTTCAGTCTCACCAAGTTATGTTCAAGCTAAACTTAAATTACGGAGGTTTTGGCAATTAGGAATTTAATAAGATGAAGCGATATCAGCTGATTTGTATTTATTCTTGGAAACCTTTCATAAATCACGTAGGAGATTCCGTAACAATCCAAACAAAGTACAACTCCATTGTTTTAGTGGCGCATCGGGAGAAGCTTCAAAACAGTGCGGTTTTTGTTTCGGAGATTTACCAGATTTAGTTAAGGGGTTTACTCCTTTTCCCAGATGATTTTTATTGATCTCCCAGTCTAGATCTACCGTGTTGCGCTCTCTTAAGTCTCTCACACCCTCAGTTAACAGAGCCACCTCGTGTAGGATCCACGAACTCATAAGACTCTCTCCTTCTCTAGACCCCTGGAGTTGTGGGAGGACCACCCCTCCACAGACTACTTTGCCCCTATTAGCAGGAAGACCGATAGCAATTTCTCATTTAGGTATAGAAAATGTGCTTAGGATATTATCTGTATTAGTGCCAACAGATACTGGAGAAGACTCAACAGATGATGGAATTAATTTATTTAAAAAATCTGCCTCCAAGACCAGCATTCGCAAACTTTCTTTGCAACGGGTCGTTTCTGCATGATTCTGGCTTGGTCCCACAACGGCTTTTGCAATTTAATCTTGAACAAAATTCAACACAACTCAACCTAGCTTTTAATTTAAAGAGCTTTTCTGTCTGATCCATAACTACACTGCTTATCACTTTATTTTTGTTTAGATCGTGAGGAAGAGAAGGACGATAAGGAGAAGAATGCGAGAAAACAAAGATGAATTGACTTTCCTTTTTTAGGAGTAGATTGAGTGATTCTAGAGTAGATTCTATCAGTTAAAGTCAGAACTACCTTCCTGGATATTTTTAGATAATAATGAAAAAGGAATGACGGCGAAAAGTATTGTCTACAATACCCAAAACTTCGAATGTGTTCTGAGAAATTATAAAGTTAGAATACGAGTTGTTTTTTTTTGTTCTCACAAAGTGTAATGTTATTCTAAAATTTCGTATCAAATTATTATTTCGTAAATATTTTTAGTACTTGTACAATCTTTATTTTTAAACACGTGCGGCTTTTTTTAAAAACTCTCCTTTCGCTTTGCAGCTGTGGGAATTTCCTAGAATTGTGCAAGGTCAAACGCCGACCCAGGCCGAGTCCGTTTTACAATGAAATAATTTACGTTTAAATTTTCCACCATACATAAGGCATGTATTGCGATCGTATAGTTTTGGTGTAAATCGGACTCGTATCTTTCGTTTTAACGCGTTCCCGACCGCTTGGGAAGGCGTGGTCTTAACTTAGCTAACGAACAGGGCGGATCGCGCTTCTTTTTCGGGGATCTTTTCCTACGAATTATCAATGGACACCTGCAGAAGACTTCTGTTTGAGGTCCAGCTCTGATACTACCATTCATGGAAGATTTTGTACATCTGCGTATTACTACAGGGTTTTTTTAAGCCTAGTTATTTTGATTCGTTATTTTCTGTTATGGAAAGGAAAAACGATTAGCAATAGACATGTAAAATTTTCCGGAGAAGGGGAACCTGTAATAAAACAAAAAGTTGCATTTAGAAGTTTACCTTTACTAAAGTAAATTAAGTGAAATTGTTACATGAAAGCCTTTGGGCATTTTTGATGCGACATTCTCTTTGTTGCAAGCATCGACAACACTTTCCAGCTTGGTACACCGATTGCACTGTTCATCTGATACAGAAAAAAAAAATTTGGATAATCTGCGACAGGACTTTCGATCAGATTGATTGGACGCTATTGTGTTTTCTTGATCATTATTGCAATTATGCAAACGTAGACTGCAAGTAGAGTATTATAATATTAGTTCTACTTCATTCATCCATGAATCAGGTGTTCCTCACGGTTCCAATCTCGGGCCATTGCTTTTCATCTTAGTTTTTTATTAATGTCAAACACTACTATTTGCCGAGTATTTAGAGATATTTCATCAAATAGGTGATAAACGTGACTGCACGTATCTCCAAACCAGCATCAACCTACTGTGTGACTGGTGTAACGTCAATCGCCTCAGTTTAAATGTTGATAAATATTCCTCTGTGTAATTCAGTACAAAACACGACCCTCTAAACTATGACTACTCTATCAATGACCACACTCTAAAACGTGTGACCGATATAAAAGATCCCAGCATTACATTTGTAGAAACTGCAAAAATTTTAATTGCTTTGCTTAAAAATCCTCTACTCACTTGGCATGTATAAGAACAAAAGTTTCTGTATTTTCCACTATTGAATACAATTCTACCATATTGCTTATCATCACTGCCTTAATAATAAGGTTCATACCAGTTGAATGGCCACAGCTAGAAAAGATCATTCAGCTTACCCTTCTAATCTGGAATACATCACGATTGTTATCAAGTTGTGAATTAATTTATAAATTTTATAATAGATTGGTTTCAAAGCATCTCAACTGCGTCTAAAGACAGTGGTGGTAGACAAGTTTGCAAATTTTCTATTTGTACAGACGCACTATCTCCGTAATAAATAGGATTTGCATTCCAGCGAAACTACCGTTCTGACGATGGCATCAGATGTGTGTGGAACGTCGCTATAAGGTGGAAGGAGGAAGAAAGTGATACGTTGATGGAATCGCGAAATTAAAGAAGGAGTTGTGGAAAACTTATCTGCTAAACCAAATGCAACAATCTTACAGTGCTTACAAGAAACAAAGACTGTAGATCAAGCAGAGTCTCAAAGCAATTGGCTTGGGAGGAATTTGGCAACTTTCTAGAACAGTGTTCAGGAAAATCGGAAACTGTTTTACAAAGTGATCAAGAACATGCGTAAGGAGACATACGGAAACTGCCCTCCTCTAAAATTCATGAACAGTAAAGATGGAGTCATACTTACAAAGCCAGATGTGATCATGGACAGATGGAAGGAACACTCTCAGGAGCTCCTGAATAATGATACTGTAACATGGAAAGAGAGCGATGATAAGGAAGAAATTGAAACAAAAAGTCAAAGACAGCTGACCGACAATCATCCAGACGCAGGTACAGGAAGCTTTGGTTAAGATTATGTTAGATGAAGCCGTCGGAAAAAATCCCGGAGATACTGAAGTATATGGAACCAGTTGGAGAGGAAATGCTTCACAGAGTGTTTACACTCGCTTGAGAGACATCCACAATCTCAAAAGCCTGGCAGCTTTCAGTTATTGTAGCTCTATGTACAATGGGAGATAACCGTAAATGCAGTAATCATCGAGGCATCTCACTACTCAGTGTACCCGGAAAGGTTTATAGACGTATACAAGAGAGGAGGCTAAAAACACAAATGGAAGCAAAATTGGAGGAAGATCATTGCGGCTATCGACCTAACTGAGAAACCCGAGGTTTCATATTTATGATTCGGCAAGCCACTGAGAAAACTATCAAGTATAATAAAGAACTTTACTTGTGCTTTATTGATATCTTGAAGGCGTTTGACTGGGTACCTTGAAGATCAATATGGAAAACGCTGAGACGTTACCGCGTCTTAAACAAACTGACCAAAAGAATTAAAGGCTTCTATCAGACCTGCAAAAACGACGTAGGTAAAGTCCAATCATTGTACTTCAAAGCAATTCAGTACCAACTCGGGAGCAAGATATGAAGATATCATGAGCCCCTTGTTTACTGCAGTGATGGAACGGCGTTGAAGAAATTTTTAGGCTTTAAGAAATTCAAGCTAATAATAATAATAATAATAAATTCGCTGATGCATGCCGATGATGGAGAATTGATGGCGGACTCAGCTCACAAGTTGCAATGCAACCTCAAGCAATTAATTATAGTCTTGGAGAAGGTGGAGGTTAAAAGCAAAAATAAACAAAACCAAAACAATGATTATATCTAGAGTGTACCCACCGTATCATGATCAAACAGCAAGCTTTGGAGCAGGTGTACCAATTTAAGTATCTACGTGTGTGGAATTCTAGTAGCAAGACTTTAGCAGCAGGTAGGATGCTGCACGCCATCAGGCCTAAATTTCTGGGGAAACAGAAGATCAGTGGGGGTACAAAGCTTGCTCACTAGCAAGTTTGAAAGCAGAATCCAAACGGCCGAGGTAAAGTATTTGAGAGGAGTAGCTGGGAGAACTAAAAGAGAACGCATCCGAAACTCAACGATCAGGACAGATCTCGGAGTGAACCCTCTGTTGGACAAGGTGAGATGGTTTGGCAATGTCCAGCTCATTGAAGATGAGGCCAGAGTGGAAGAAAAGAAACCTCGTGAAATAAGACGGACCACCTGGGCTGATAACATCAGCTCTAGCCTAAGAGTACGTGGTTACACTTGGGGTCAAGCTGCCCAGCTAGCTCAGCTCAGGTGGACTTTCTGTCAACCCTCTACACTGCCTGGTAGATGAGGGAACAGGACTAAGCAAGCTTACTATCTCAAGGGATAAAGTCTGCCGATTCATAAAAATTGTTAGATCCCCAGATCTAAGCCACAGATATACCAACCCACTAAAGCCGAGCTTAAAGAAACGTTCAGATGATTTTTAAATTAATAGTTAAGTTTTAAAAAAATCAAACTTTAGTTTCTCGTTCTTGCCTGGTACGTTTTCCGATGGATTCTTCCACTCTAACAATTTACCGTTATTCACTACTTATTTCTACTAACCAGAGGACTTTAAACATTGCAAGAAGCTCTTTTTAGTCTGATGCGGTCAAGGTTGTTGGGACTAACGTGAGATATAGCTCGCTCTTTGAAGAGATAAAAGTGATGGCAACAATAGTAAAGATTGAAGTTGGAGCTTGCTGTTGAAATAGAATGGGTATTTAGATAGCAGAAAAAATAAAGAGTCTCTGCTGAGTCGAGGATATAGTCAAGTCAAGCTCAGGGTTATCTTCTGGTTTATTTCGGCGTTGTGAAGTGATACAAGTTTGTGTTTCCTTTTGGATTTTCCCTGTGAGAGCAGAAGTGGGATTCTGAGGATGTCGAGAACGTGCTTTTTGTTTTGATCAACCGCCCTGCTTACGTAGGGATCGCCCTCTCATGAATTCAAGGCGCATCTCTACAGGGAAAATTCCCGCTCTGTCATAAGACTTTCTTCAAAGGGTGGAAACGCTCCAGGAGGAAAATCGTCCAACAGATGGCTTTCCCTTTCTCCCTGATCGGGGTGCGTAAGAGAAGACAGTTAATGTCGCCGCAGAGTCTAGAACGCAAATTTCAGCGTCAGAATGAAAGTGATGCCAAGGTACTTGACGGAAGGCGAAAGCGAGAGGCGCGAGCCCACAGTGGGTATAGCTGCAGTGGAGGAATAGAATGACGTTGGTTTTCTTAGCAGAGATAGTGAAAGGTGTCTAGTTATTGATTAAATACTGTTGTTGAGAAAGTGTAACCTGAGGGAGATTTCTGGTAGAATTCCAGGCAAAGGAATCCGATGACTGCAAACGCCATCACAGTGGCAAACCAAGCAGTTGGAGTGCTACTATATGTCTTCGGTGGCCGAGCAACACGCAACAATCCTCGTAGCAATTTTGTTTTGCTTCACGAACTTGTGAATGACAAAAAAGAGACTTCAAGGAAAGATTGTTTAGTAAATCTGCGGCGTCGGCAGGCTCCGGGTTTCCAAGCTTAAACGTGAGAGAAAGCTGTCAGAAATCAAATCAAAATCAAAACTGCAAGCCCATCTACTCGCCTAATGATGTTATAACTTGCGACAAAACGTACATACAACGAAGATAGTAAGAATTGCATGGATTGTAATGCATAATTTCTAAAAGTCCTTAGAAAGATTCTTTCAACAATTCTCTTAACACTCGCGCTCACTAACTAAACACTCTAAGTAGGAATTTTCGAAAGGTGTTAATCTATTCTTCTCGCAGAAGACGCGTGAATGAAATGATCTTATAGATTTCAAAAAGTTTATTTTTGTATTTTGCAATGTTTTAGTTACTCACAGAGATAACCTTGAATTAATAAAAAAATCACCAACTAATGAATACACTATTTTGCTCAAACAATTGTTTTTAATTTAATTAATGTAACTAACAGTAGTATTGTGTAGTCAATTTAACCCTCCAGCAGTTGCTAGCTAGTAGCTGAATAAATATAAAATAGTTTAAATTTGATTGTTATTTAATGAAACCAATTTAATCAGAATAAATTTAGGAACAAGCTAAAAGGGCTATTAATCAACATTTCGATTAGTTCGCTAGTTGTATTGAACTTGCTAATTATCCTGAAATTAGATTTTGAAGTTTAACGACAGCCATTACGTGTGGAAACTGCTAATATATTTGCTAATGTGGTAATTTTTCAGTCTGGTGCATTTTTATTAAATACAATCTTTTAGAAACGGATTCTGTTTCAATCTTCGCGAGTTATTGTAAACTCGATAGTCCACTGTTAAATCTCCGATTGGTGAAGTACTGAAGATTCAATCAGTATAACCATTAAAGTGCATCAAGTGGGAAATTGAAGTATATAAAAAAGACTAGATCTGTAACTCAAAAAGAAAGTTTTAAACAACAAATTCAATCTGGAGTATTTATTGAGTGGAGAAATCTCTGATTTTTCAGACAATCCCCAGGCGTGGAGAGTTTTTAATATAAAATAATCTCTTTTAATATGTGTCTCATTCTGTATGTAGGTTAGGTATTAACACTGTTCATGCAATATTTAAGGTTAAGGTAAGTTAGGGTTGATCACCACTTTAGATGTATGTAAGACTCCTTTCAGTATGTAATCAGCCATGTTATGTAATGAACATGTGCAAAGTACTCGCGGAAGCAATGCTCGCAACCTGACCCGTACCCAACAGGATTAAATTCGTACCCGACCCTACATTAGCACGAATAATTAAAAAACTAAAGCTGTTATTATTATTTTTTTAATTTAACTTTCAGCTACTATCACCTATTACTACTGTTTGATTATTTTAGGTCATTCTAATATACATACATACGGTGTTAGTTAGAGATTTATGATCTTTTTGCTTTTTTATTATGTTCATCATCTTTGATTTTCTGTTATTATCAATAAAATAATTCATTACAGCCAATTCATTAGCGTGAAATGATTGTGTATTAAACTTACCATATTATTTAGGTGTGGATATTACGAACTACTTAAACTTACCTGAAAAAAGAAAAAAAGATAAATAGATAATTTATCAAAACATTCTTTTGTCTTAAATAAATAGCTTAGGATACAAGCCAATCGTAATGCTTAATTTTCTATAAACACACTAAAAACAGACTATTAAGATCTCAAAAGAGCTTTTAAGAGGATTCTTATAACAAGTCGAAACACACTTTGCTATCGGACACTTGCTTAACAACAGCAACCGCTCAGTTTGTTTTAATTTTCTGTTTATTCCGTACTCATTTTTAGTAGCCTTGCTACCCCAAAGCCTTTAAGTTACAAGTGTTCGGTGTAAATACGCAATCAACTCACTGCAAAAAAGCAAACCTGAGTTGTTTGTCATCGCTAAACTTTCAGGTGAATTTTCTCATTGCTGGTAACTTAGCTTGCTTTGCAAACATTTGAATGAAAATTGACCTGACTGACGGTTAAAGGGCGCTATCAAAACGATCACTACAAAGAAGAATGGCAAACTGTATTCCAACACCACTAGGACCATACCAACACTAATTAAGAAATGTGCAACTCTGTGACCATCGAGTCCAGTAATGTTGATTTCCTGCCGGAGGCGGGCAGCCGTTATAAGTCCCCCCATGGGACTTCTTCAGACGTGTTGAGGCGAATATTATTGTTGTCGACCAACCGTTAGAAATCTCGATACCGATAGCTAGCTCTGGATGTTGTATTTGCAGCGTCAAGAGGAGGGCCGATAACAGTATGGAGATGTGAACGGTGTCCGGTACTGCAGCTGGTGTTATTCCTGAACAGCGAAGATGAGCTGGGCGGCATTTGGCGGTTCGTTGTGTACCTGAAGTATAGGGCGGGGCTCAAAGGCGTGATTTGTCGTCTTCAAATTGAAATTTGTTGGTAAAGGGCTTTCCAGGGCGTCGAATGATGCCGGAGGCTTTGATGTTGATGGTGTGTAGGCGGCTGATGTTTTGAAACCTCTTGATGTAGTAGATACGGACTAGGGTGCCGTCGAAGTGAATTTGAAGTTACAGGGGTCAATGACCCTTATATAACGGTTGTAAATTTGGTGCCCAGAAGTCGAAGCGATGTTGCTGTCCGAATTGTAGTAGAGAGGGTCGGTGTTGGGCCCGCGACAGGGGCGATGGATATGATTAGATATTAATCGGCTGTCGAGGGTGATGTTGGATGATTCTGGTGGTCATCGAAGAAGAAGTACACAACGTACGCAGGAGCGGAGGAACGGACACTTGCGAATAAACTTGTTGGTAGTGATACGGCATACAAACAGTTTTCAGAGCCGCACCTCTACTCGCGCGGTGTAGGGGGTGAGCTCGGTAGCGGCTGCTAGGAGTAGACGGTGACAGAGGTAAAAGGGACTTTGGGGCCTGAAACCTACTTACGCCACGGACACCCAGGAGAGCACGAGAAATCATACGCCCGCGCCAATAGTCGCGCCTCTCCCCTAGGCAACGACTTACGCGGGTGGAAAAGGGACGAAACGCAAGGCAGCCCGGTTGGATAGCCGGCGCCACTACTAGGCGTTCGTCCCCCCCCCCTCAGAACGAAAGTTGCCAGTGGCAGCTTCAACAGGTCGCACCATCCGGGGACTGCCGGAGGGACGAATGCGCCTGACGCGGGCCGATGTGTACACACCGGTTAGGGAGCGGGAGGGACCACTGCCGACGTTTGCACGGTCAAATCGTAATTGTTCCTGCCGCTGCAAAGCAGCAGAAGCCCCTGCAAACATTAACCTTTTCGGCCAAGATGGAATTTGGTGGTTTGGTCTGCAGCTCTCCGTCTGCTTCACCACACCTCATACTACGAGTGCACCCCAACCTACTACTTGGCCTCCGGCATGTCGTTGGCCTACGGAGTCTTTCCGGTCGGCGGGAAAATAAGCACCAAAACATCGCGGCGTCCATGCTTGGGTGCCAAAAGATGTGACGCTCTTTCCTCGATCGTCGGTAGAAATTATATGCGTCAGAATATGCAACGCGTTTGCTGAACGGTCTGAGGTTTACTCCCTCACCTCGTCCTTGAGGTGGCCAGACGACGGCTCAGGGGTAGCTGCGCTGGAGATACGGTAACTTAAGAAGTCGACTGGCTGAAATAAAAGATCTGCAGACCTGTCGATATAATAAAACAATACTATAACCCAAACAATATCTACATTATTACACAAGCAAGCACCAACTAAGGACAAAAATATAGAGGTGAGTGTTCACAAACCAAAACCCACTAAAACTACTCGGCGTGCGAGACTACAAGGGGTCGGATATAAGGATTTCGGTCGGATCAGGTGCCCTACAGAGGTTAGGGTAATAATGGGACCGGAAACGGAGCTATCCAGCGACGACGAATTAGATAGACCGCCACACCGGTGCTGGGATAACTGTAACTGGATTGGATCGGCGGTGAGTCGAATCGACGGTCCCACCGGCGTTAAAGTCACAAATTAGGGAATAGGAACGGACAAAGCTATCCAGTGCTGGGGTAACTGTACTTAGACTGGGTAGACAGTGTGTCGCATCGACCGCCACACCGCCGATGAAACCACAAGTAGAAAACTGGATCAAGTGGAGCTATGCAGCGACGATGAGACGGTTCGACCGCCTCACAAGTGCTGGGATAACTGTACTTGGACTGGGTCGACAGTGTGGCGGTCGATCCGACAAATTTGGAAAAGGAATCGGAACCATTACATCAGACCAGCCGGGGTGAATATACAATAATAACTTGCACTCAAAAATTAAAACTAGAAATAAACAATTAAAAATATACTAATAAATACTTCGTTACAGTACCTGTTGTAAAAAACAGAGTTGTGGCGGGAAGCAGAAGATGTAGAGGGTTACAGATTTTCGAAGGTTCTGTGAATGGGTATCCCGAGCATGCGGTGTGGAATAATTTAACTGGTAGCCAAGGACGTTCTGTGCAGGATGACTTGGAAATTGTCGGGGAGCTCGAGGAATTGAGCGAGAAGAATGGCTGGAAGGTGTTTGAGCTTCCTCTTAGGTTTCCTGGGAATGGGACCGGGTGGGGTTCTCAGGATGTCGAAAGAGACGATTCGGTTCTGCTCAATGACCCTCTTCACGAAGCCCCCTTGCAGAAAGTCTAGTCTGGCGTCTAACGCAGATATTCCGGCTAGCTCGCAAGCCTCCCCGGAAGGGTGAAAGCAATCCAGTCGAAGAAGCCTCCTTCCTGCAAAGCGATTTCACGAGCCTGGTCGCGGCAGCCCCAAAACAGATGAGGCAATAATACAAAACGAGACAGACAAATGTTTTGTAGGTGTGGAACCGACAGAAACGAGCTGGACGATATCGTAGCATTGCTTGCTTTCTTCGATTCAAGAAAGGGTCTACACTAGTAGTAGTAAATTTTCACTATCTGTGATGCTTAATCTTAACAGTACTTGATAATTCGCCTTGATCTTTATCAAAGATGTCCTCGTATTGCTGAAGCTTGACACCAGATTTTTGGTGTATTTGTTTAAATGTGACAAATCGAAGTTCTATGTGGAAGTGTTGGGTGAATTTTTTGAAAGATGAATAATGTTGGAATGGTTTATGTCTTCGATTGCTGTAATTTCAGCGATGGCAGTGTTTTGGTTTTTGGCTAAAGTAACAGCACGATCGCTTAAGTTTAGCATTCGTAGGAACACTTGCAGCTCATTTTCAATTGCTACAAGTATTTCATTGTCGAGTGAGTTGCTTGTGCAGGTCCAAGACGTGTTATAGAAAAAGATTGGAGAGATTTTTCATCTGTTGAAGTCTCTAAATAGTGCTCAACTTGTGGGTGCTTCCTTGTGACTCTTTGTCTTTCTTGTACTGTCTTTGAATGGCTTTACTGAAGTGCAGAAAATCTCGAACAACGACACCATCAGCTACATTTGACTGTGATTGAGCCAACTACCCCTAGTCGATCCCCTGATGCATCTGGCACTTCTAAATCAGCTGAATTAGATCTATGTCCAGAGACGACTCGCAGCTTCAGTCACTGAGTTTACTAGAAATCTCGTAGGATGCATCATCCACGGCAATTTGTTGGGAGATTTTTTGGATGTTGTGGAGTTTTAGAGAAACTGGCTGTTGCAAGCAATCCGGGTTGTTGTTGCTTGTTGGCACTCGTTTAAATTGTCTTCTGATTCTATGGGTCGGTTACACAAAAATAATTTGATCATCGATCAAATTGATCAGTTGATTAGCCGATCTGATTGGATAAGTCTGGATATTTCATCACTTCTGATTAGTTAATAAATTGATCAAGTGGTTAATCAATCGATCAAACATTTAACAAAGCTTTCTGCAACTCGGCCTATGTGTTCGATATCTTCGAACTGAATACTACAAATTTCTCTAGGGGGCTAATCAATGATTATTTGTACCTTTTCTTTGTTAAATTTTGATTGTTCTGGTTCTGTCGACGAAAACGATAAACTGAAGGTTTTCTTGTTGAGATCTAGAGGTATTAGGATGCGAATCCCTGTTATAATGTTGCGATCACCAAGTCTTCTTGGTGATTGCATGTGTGGAGAATTGTAATTTGTTCTATCTCTAGATTTCGTGAGTTACGGTTTTGTTGATTCCTGTGAGGGTGTTGAGTCTTTCTAGATTTTTGATTGGAATGATTTAACATCAAACAATTGGAATGCCATTTTTGTTCATCGATTGCCATCATTACCAGCTTGTTAGTGGACCCATTTAACATTTCATCACGTAGCTCCTGTCGAAGGGCAGTTTGTTCTGACTTTTCTATGGTTAAATCGACGTCGCTTACCAGCTGTCCTTTAAAATCTCTTTTTAGCCCGATTAGGAATTGATGAAAAGCGATATCGTTATTTTTCTTCTTTATTTCCTGGATTTCGGCTGCGGTGGCTGTTTTCAGATCTTCTTCATGTATTTCCTTTGCTATGGATTTTAGAAGCTGGCACGGTTTCATTATTTATTTGGTTACACTTGGATAGCTGCAGCGCGGATTTGTCCAGAACCTTCTTTGGAGTGAATTTAATTAATAATTTATTTTTAAAAATATTCCACATAAGTAGAATCTCCTCAAGTTCATTCAAGCTCAAAGACCGAGGACGTTCTTTTTTAAGGGAGGACCAATAACGTACAACGTCAATTCACTCACTGATGCTTTACAACTATTTTCCACCCTTTTAACGTCCCAAGGGCTGTAATGAATCATTACATCCCTGTTCCAAACGAAAATGAATTTAGTTTACGGGCGAAAAAATGTACGTTCCATGGGAGTAAGTAATATTACAGTGTGGATATGACTAAGCGCTCAAATTTGCCTCGAGCGCTATAATTACTTTCCTCCCTTCCCCTCCTATTCCTTTAGTAAAAGGCGCCTTCAATAAAAATTATATTGAGCTAATTATTTGGAAATTCCTATTAGTAAAAAACGGAACCGTTACACTCCTCTCCTTGGAAGAAGGCAAACTTCTTTGGAATTTTCCGGCAACATAAGCCACTTGATCGACACGAGAAAAAACAGCAAAACAGGAAAATATAATAGTAGTATAGCTTAAGATTTAATTGTCGTTGGCACAAAGTACTGGCTTTAAATCTTGAACATGCCAAATGCCAATTGAACGCCCTGTATCGTCATAAATTGTAGATACCAACAAATCAAACAAAAGGAAATCAAACTCCTCTCCAAAACATATCTCCATCTAACACGCGAATCGCCATTCTCATCCTCACTAATAACACTAGGGAACCAAATTTCCTTAAGTACCTCTGCCGAGTACAAAAAAAGACCGAACCGACTCGGGCACAACCGAATCACAAATTCAGCCAAACGCTAAAAATCCTTCCATAAAAGAATCAAAAACTGACAACAAAATATAAACAAAAGCAGGCCGCTATTCACCAAGCTCTCTACAACAAATACCTGCAATAATTTAAGAGCGAACAAGGATAGAAGTGGCCTGAAATAGATAGAACTTGATGGTGATCTTTGTTAAAGTGGCCGCTTGTCTGAAGTGGTCAACCTCCCATTGACGAACCTACCATGTAGGCCTGCTTCACAGGATAGGTCGAAGGTTGCCTACATAAAATCTTCCCAAGTTAAATTGACTAAATCGTACACCAATGGGTTAACGACCTACTGCACAACACATTCCTCATGCGTGGGAACGTGAAGCTAATAATATCGCTACAGGGCAAGAGAAGGGCGAAATTCATTTTAAGGATATGTTTTCTCACACTAAAACAAGAAGGCCTCTCAAGAAAATGTTTCCTATTAAAGGGACGCTCTAAAATAGAGCAAGATGGTCCAACAATCCTCTTCTTGTGTGTAGCAGAAGGAGGAGTTTTAACACCTCGAGAAGACCTTCCAGCGGTTGTTTGGTCACTAAATTTTAGATGGAGGTGGTGAAGAATTTCCAACACCGCGGGGTTCCTTGAAGGAAAAACGGACCGTTTCCAACTACCTTTTACAATATTCTTTGTCCGTAGACACAAGTACTCTTGGATAAGTTTGGAAAAAACTGGAATCCGCCATGATCGAAAGTGAGAAGCCTGATACAATTAAAACAAAATTTCCGTCTGCGTCGACGACAGTGGTGGAAATGGTGACCCCGTTGGCGACAGTTCCAACATGTGAGACCTTTCGAAGACTTCGTGGACCTAACAACCTCTTTACCTCCTACGCAACCAATCTTATCAACCCGATGCACGCCTTCCGGTTCAGAAAAGAACACAAGCAACAAACTCTGAGAATTATATCCAGGAGAACTGGAGGATGACACCGAGGTTGCCTCCCTGGAAGGTCTTAACCCAAACTCCTCTGAACTAGAAAGATCTATTAACATATCTGACCTCGGAATCTCTGTCATTTCAGACAAAGTAATGAGAGGTTCCTCACTGAGAGCCTTTGGTGATGAGACAGGATTCAGACCTTAAAATTTCTTTGACATCTGCAAAGATTGGCTCCACAAACCTCGTCAATGGACCCCGTAGACAAACTTGAATGGCTACAGTTAGAAGAAGCGCCTAGAAAATTTAACTGAGATTACTGAGGACCAGAACGCTTCTTTAATATCTGCACTCCTTGATACCTCTGTTCTGTTAGATGCTCTGTGAGCCTTTCGTTGACCTCCTCCTGTAATTCTATTACTGAAGTTGTCAAGCGCTATGTCTAGTTTCAGCACGTAATAACAGCGGCTCTCAAACTCCATCTATGGATAGGTCCACAAAAAAAGTCATAATCTTTCTAAGATTAATAAGATCGTCTACGGTTCGATGTACAATACTTGCTCCGGGATTTGACTGATTCTCAAGAGAAACAAATTGCGGTAGAACAGAATTTGGATCATCCAGGATTTGGTAAGCTTAGCAATTTTGCAGTGAAATTGCAAGTTGATTCTCTTGAATTCATTATCAGCGTTTCCGTTGTCAAACTCTTCAACATATCCAGCTAATTCTTCTAATTTTGTAAAGCAAACACTCAATTCGCTCAATGGATCTAACTGTGGCTCTACAATAGTAATTCTTCCTTGCCTTTTTTCTTGTATGGAACAGCAAAGTAAAGCTCGCTTCTCTTGGACGTTTCTCCTAAGTTCATAACCTCTTATAATTAACTCGTAATTTCATTAATTTGCTATAAGACGATTAATCTCCATTTCAGAATAAATTGATCACACAATTAAATAGGATAGAAAGAAAAAAACAACAGCTAAAAAATAATTGACTTCTCCTCCTTTCCTTAGAGAAATAGAAACAAAACAATAACTAAACTCGCAAGCTAGACAAAAAACTGTATCTCATACAAAATAAGTATCAATCGGCGCGCGTTATTTTCGTTGGGCGCCAAAGGGCACAATTTTGCATTAATGCGCTCCAAGTAAAGCTCATTCGCGGTGATACGGTATTGAAGAAGCAAAGGAAAATGTAGCGAAAGGAAAAAAAAAGAGACATGAAAGGGAGCGATAGGAAAAGTGTGAATAGGTGAAAGTGCGAGGAACACAACCAAATAAAGAACATTTCAATTGAATTTATAATTTCTGTTAAGAAGAACATTTTTTAAATAAATAAACTACAGCATTTAATTATAGTAAAATGCATGGATATCGGTTAGAAATAAGTGCGTTTGATGTTTGTCGACTGTCGACTATAAAACAGACTAGAAAACTACTAGATAATTACTTTCAAGTAAATATATCTTGTAGTTCTAAAAAGTTGTTGGGAATTTTCTGCGTTTTTATCCCTCTTGATTATTAACTAAATATATTAAACCAAATTATAAATGTCAGCTTTAGCTCGGGGAAGTTTGCTAGCTAAATTGGAAAAGCAGTGGCCAGGTGAACCAAGAAGTATGTGGGCTCAAGCCCCACCAGAATTCTGATTTGGTAATCGATGGAATTAATTAATTCTGTCTGCTTGAACATAAAAAAATGAATTATCTAGTAAGAGAAACAACCAAATCTGCTCTTCTACGTAATTTGTTAGCTAAAGGCCCCTGTCTAACTTTGCGTGTGATAGATAGATAGATCTTGCCCTCTTTATTACATCTGTATAATTATTGAGAAAGGGCGATTAATAATAGTAGACACTTTTCAAAAAAGAACGTTTATTAAAAATAAAAGCACAAAAAATTAAGAACTTGATTACATTAACTGAACTACTAGTTAGTACAAAAATAACAAAGATGGCTCTAGTGTCATCAATAGTCGTCATTGTACAAATTGTGAAAATTGTCGTTCTTTATCAATTATCAGCAGATAGAAGAGTGGTTTGAAAAGTTTCCGACCTCAACGTTAAGATGGCAGCACTCATAAATAAAAGCTACTGAATTTCGTTGTTCTTCGGTTGACAGTTACTCACCAAAGTTTCAGCCATTTTGGAGGCCCAGTTTTTATGTAACAGTCGTTTGAGTGAGTTGATGTGGTTTTTTTGTGAAAATGGACAAAATCGAGTATCGAGCTGTCATTAAATATTTGTTTTTGAAAGGCAATACGCTTTCGCAAATAAAAGATGAGTTGGATTCTGTGTATGGGGACTCTGCATCATCATTTACCACAGTGAAATTTTGGGCTGCCGAATTTAAACGTGGCCGTAAGAGCTTGGGAGACGATGAACGTTCGGGACGTCCAAAAACTGCAACTACATACGAAACCATCGCCAAAGTTCACCAAATGGTGCTAGACGACCGCCGAATTAAAGTGAGAGAGATAGCAAAGGTTATGAACATGTCAAAAGAACGTGTTTATCACATATTAAATCAACATTTAGGCATGAGAAAGCTGTCCGCGCGTTGGGTGCCGCGTTTGCTCACGTTAGACCAAAAACGTGTTCGAATGAATATTTCCAACGCTCTTTTGGCGCAGTTTAGGCGAAATAAATCCGAGTTTTGGCGCCGATTAATTACTGTAGATGAAACTTGGGTACACCATTATACGCCCGAAACAAAAATACAGTCCAAACAGTGGACTGCAAAGGGGGAACCGGCCCCAAAAAAAGCAAAAACTGTTTTTTCGGCTGGGAAAGTGATGGCGACTGTTTTTTGGGATAGTCATGGAGTTATTTTAATCGATTATCTTCAAAAAGGAAAAACCATTACAGGAGCATACTATGCATCATTACTTGACAAGCTGAAGGCAGAACTTGCGAAAAAACGGCCACATTTGCAGAAAAAGAAAATCCTGTTTCACCAAGACAACGCACCGTCTCACACCTCAGCGGTTGCCATGGCGAAAATCCACGAATTACAGTTTGAACTGCTTGACCATCCGCCTTACTCACCGGGTCTAGCCCCAAGCGACTTCTTTTTGTTCCTTCATCTAAAAATTGCGCTCGGAGGACAAAGATTTTCGTCAAATGAAGAGGCAATCACCTTCGTGAACAATTATTTTGCAGAGAAAAATGCCGAGTACTATTTGGACGGGTTACAGAGATGGGAGCATCGCTGGGAGAAGTGTGTAGAGTTACAAGGAGACAATGTTGAAAAATAAAAAAAAATTTTCAGAAAAAATGTCTTGTATCTTTGTTAGGTCGGAAACTTTTCAGACCACCCTCGTATATACAAGGTAATACATTCTTGTCGGAATTGTAGCCACTCCTAGGAGTTCTAGAAACTCATTTGTGATGGCGAGTCACTCCGTTTCCCTCAATATCGTTCTTATAGGTTATTGTGTGATTCAGTTGTTTTTACTATTTTCTTCCATTCGTTTCTGTTGCTAATTTTATTTCTCCATCCTACTACTCCAATTCTCTCAAGGTCTTCTATCACTTGGTCTTCCCATCTACTTTTGGGTCTGCCTCTCTGTCTTTTTTCTGTGGGTTTCCATTCCGTAATAGTTTTAATTGCTGAGTTTTCTTGCCTTCTGTTTACGTGCCGGGATCATCTAATTCTTGTCGCTTTCATTATTTTGATTATTGTTTGTCCTGTTAATATTTCTTTAATTTCTTTATTATACAATCTTCTATATTCCTCTTCGTTTATTTTTACAGGGCAACATAGCTTTCTAATGGTTTTTTTCCCAGAGTTTGAATCTCTCGTCTTCGTTCTTTGTTAGACACGTCCGTCTCTGCTGCTGCTGATTTGTATATCCTCAGGTTTAAGTTCTTACTTATATTTCCATTTTTCATAAATACTTGGTATCCGTTAAACGCTTGAGGTCCAGCTTGTATTTTTTGCTCCACTTCTGCTTTTTTTTTCTGGTTTGTTCTATTTATCATGCTTCCTAAATATTTAAAGTTTTCAATCTCCTCTAATTTAAATTCTCCTATTCTTATTTCTCTGTTCTATGTCCTTTGTTGCTGTCTATTAATATTCATGTATTTTGTCTTATTCTGATTTATCTGTAGTCTTCTCTTCTGTGTCTCTGATGAGATTTTTTGCATTGTTTCCATAAGTACTCTCTTATTCTTCGCTATTATGGCTACGTCGTCTGCGTATGCTACTAGTTGGCTCGCTCTCTCTCTTAACGTTCCTTTTATCTCACTGGCTGTCACTACTCCTTCTACGGTTATATTAAACAGTGTTGTCGACAATCCGTCGTCTTACTCCTTTTTCAATTTCAAACTCTTCTGTTGTTAGCACTGGAGCTGTTGAGTCTTTCAGGATCATTCTTGTTAGCTCTATCAGTTTGTTTGGTATTCCTATTTCCTTCATGTCTTATATTAGTTTATCTCTTTTTAACGAGTCAAATGGCTGCTTAAACTCAACGAAGACAATGTGAGCTTCAATATTGTTTTCGTAACACTTCTCTGTTATTGCGTCATTGGTAGATCTTCCACTTCTATGGTACATCCGTTCTGATATTCTCCAATTGACTTTTTGGTAAAGGTTTTTATTCTTCCATGAATTATTGTTGTTAGCACCTTATAACATAAGTTGAGTAATGTAATGCCCTTGCAGGTAATGCTATCTTTTGGATCTCCCTTTTTATATATTGGGACAATCAGTCTCTTCCTTTTCCCATATCTGTGATACACAAGTTTGTATATCCTTTCCTTTACTTGGCTTCCTCCATTTTTTATTAGTTCGCTGTTTGTGATATCTGGTCCAACTGCTTTATTCCGCTTTAATTTTTCTATAGCCTCTGTTGGCATATCCACGTGTTTTCTCTTCTGTGATTTTGTCCTCCTGATTTTCTTCCCCTCTTTCTTCATCATTTTTAGACAGCAATCGGAAATATTTCTCCCATTTTTTCTTCTCACTGTTTGCTGTTGTTTTCTTTTTATTTTGATTCTTAATTTACTGGTACCGTTTTGTATTATTTCTATTGTCGTTTTCAATCTTATCATTACGTTGTCTATCTATCTTGCTCTCTTTTGTCTTATCGTTTTTTTGCCTTCTTTCCGCTTTTGCTGGTAATTTTCAAGATCTCGTTCTTGTCCTGTTCTTATCCATTTCAGCCTAGTGTTGTTTTTCTCTTTTATCCCATTTTTGCATTCATTCTTCGTTCTCGATCTGATCTTCCTATTGTTTTTTCTGCTGAGTCTATCAGACGTCTTTAATCTTATTCCATTCTATTTCAATATTGTTAGTCTCTTCTTTGTTTGTTAGTTGCCGGTTTACTTCTTCTTCGTATCGTTTTCGAGTTTCTTCTACGTTCAGTTCTTCTGTTCTCCGTTTCATTCTTTATGTTTTTTTTACCTTCGTGTCTATTTTTCTTATATTAGTCTTTGCTATTACTAGTATGTGGTCTGAGTCTACATTCGCTCCAGTGCCGCGTAGTGTCCGCTCGGTGCAGACGTCGGCAGTGGTCCCTCTTAGTGTATCACACAGGCCCGCGTCAGGCGCACCAGCCCCCCCGGCAATTCACCCCGGGTGGTACAACCTGTTGCAGCTGCTATTGGCAACCTTCGTTCTAGAGGGCGAAGGCCCAGTAGTGGTGCCGGGACGCAACCCCCAGAGCCGGTGTCTCTTTTCCACCCGCGTACGTCATTACCTAGGGAGTGTTTGATTTCCCGTGCTCTTCCGCATGTCCGTACTCCGAACGCGTCCCGGGCCGCGGCGTAGGTATGGTCCCTAAGTCCCTTTCACGCAGCCGCTACCGAGCTCACCTCATACACAACGCGAGAAGGGGCGTGGCTCTGAAAACTGTTTGTATGCCCTATCAACACCATCAAGTTACCGCAAGTGTCAGTTCTCGTTCTCGTTCTCCTGCGTCCGTTGTGCATTTCTACTTCAATGACCACATGAATCACACCGACATCACCCGCAATAGCCGATGGATATCTAATCATATCCCTTGCCCCTATCGCGGGCCCAACACCGGCCTTCTCCACTGCAATTCGGAACATCAACATCGCTATGACTTATGGGCACCAAATCACTTCCGTTATATAGGGGGTCAACAAACACGCTTTGACGCCATCCTGGGCCGTATCTACACCACCAAGAGGTCCCAAAACATCAGCCGCCTATGCATCTATCAACATCAGAAGCTTCCTGCAATATCCGACGCCCTGAAAAGCCTTTTGCCATTAATTTTCAACTTTAAGACAACAAGCCGCGCCTCCTAGCCCCGCCCACTATACTTCAGGTATACAACAAACCGCCAAATGCCGCGCAGCTCATCTTCGCCCTTCAGCAATAACATCAGCTACAGTACCGGACGCCGCCAACAACTCCATGCTGCCATCGGCCCTCCTCCTGACGCTACAACTGAGAACATACAGAGCCAACTATCATTTCGATTTCAAACGGTTAGTCGAGTGCCGATGAACGCAAACGACGAACATCTTGTGCTTGTGTGTTTTAACATACTAGGTTCCAATTTTAGCTTCGTGCTTTCTTTTATTTCCCTTCTCTTTCCTTTTTCTGTTTTCATAATTCATTGTCCTTTTCATTGCTTTTATGGTGCCATTTATTTTTTCGTTTCCGCTTTCGCCTATCAGTTTTTTGGATGTGCAGTTTCTTTGTACTTTATTATGTTTTCGTTTTCAGAGTCTCATCTTAGCCATTTTCCTTCTATTTTTACCTTCTGGTAGCCTACAGTGATTGTTTTCCGCTTTATTTTTCTCAATTTTACCAATTTCGCTTAGTTTTTTCTGTATTTTTGGTTCTGCATCCGTTAAATCATCATCAATGTAATATTCTGACCCTTTTAGTTTCTTTTTGTTCTTCATTATCAATCTTTTACTTTCCATGTTCTCCACTGTTGCTCTTACTATTTTTTTCCTTCTTTCCATGCTCCTATGGGCTGTATTTTATTTAACTTTTTTCTTCTAGGAATTCTTGTACCGTTTCTGCCTCTGCATTTTCGGGAAGGTCTTTCCCTTTAATGATTATATTCATTTTACGCTTTTCTCTATCTTATTTTCTAAATTTTATTTTTAGTTTTAGTTTTTTGCTTTCGGTTGCTTTTTGAAACATTCAGCCTGCTCCTTCCTTATCTTCTTTACCTCCTTTTGCTTGATCATTTCTGATTTCTTTAATTTATAACATCAGCTCCTTCATCCTATCTATCATTTCTTCTATTTTCACGTTATAACTTAATCATTTATACAGTGTGTCCGAAAAGTATGGAATATCCTATATATCTCAGTAAATATGCATTTTATGGAAAAATGTTTTCTATAAAAGTTGTTTAGTGTTTAGTTTTACATTACAGGGCAATACCCAAATAACTATTTCTTAAAAAAAACAAAAGCGCAACGAATAATGCTTTAATTTTTTTTAATGGGAAGGTATTTCTTTATTGTACTCATTTGATAGAGAATGTTTTTCTCTTTGATACACTTGCATAAATAAATTTTGATTAAAACGCAAAATATTATTTGAAAGTTTATTGTAATATTCATCTGTTACGAATTGAAAATTTTGTATAACTACACTCTACAGTTTATAGAAGGTGTTAAAATTCTGCACCTTTTACAGCTTGGCAATGACAAAGTCGTCTTTCAAATTCGTTTACTGCATTTTGAATCGTTTCTGGTGTGATAGCTCTAATCTCTGTTCTAATACGGTCTTTTAGAGTTTCAATATCTTCAGGAATATCGACATAAATCTTATTTTCGAGATGGCTCCACAGAAAAAAATCAAGCGGACTTAAATCCGGCGAGCGAGCTGGCCATTCTACTGCACCTCTTCTGCCTATCCATCGATAAGGGAAAGTATTATCAAGAAACTGTCGGACATTAATTCCGAAATGAGGAGGAGCCCCGTCGTGTTGCAGCAATATTCTGTTATGGGGTACATCTGGATCTATTTTATTAGGAAATAGAACAGCTAAAGCAGGAAGTAAGTCAAATCTTAAAAAATCTGGATAAGCATCCGCTGTTAAATTATGTTCTATAAAAAAAGGTCTCGAAATTCCTGCCCAGACATTGACTTTCTGCTGATATTGGGTGTGCCCTTCTACATACCAGCCAGGATTTAGCGAAGACCAGTAGCGCGTGTTTTGTTTGTTAATGGTACCATTCAAACATAACGTTGCCTCATCAGTGAAGAGGATATTTTTATGAAAATTTGCATTATGTGTTATTTCTTCGCAAAATTGCAATCTTCAATCTAAATCATCTTTTAATAATTCTTGAACTATGCAAGGTTTATACGGATGCCACTTCTCCATTCTTAGAACTCCGCGTGCAGTGGATTTCTTCAAAGTATGTTCACGAGCAATTTGTCGAACAGAAACATGTGGATTTTCCACGACAGCCAACATTACATTCTCACGTTGTTCATTGTTTAGAGTTTTAGGTCTGCCCGTTTTTGGACGATCTTTGACAGAACCCGTCTCATGAAATTTATGCAAAATTCTACTTACAGTAGAGTGAGAAATATGGTATTCGGGGTGCACGTTATTAAACAAATTGCAAACTTCCTCCTTTGTTCTCCTTCTGTCTCCATATCCCAGCATCATTAAAATTTCGATACGATGTTTTTCTGATAAATGATACATAGCAAGTCGTATTTTTGTAACTTCGGTTATTAACTGACATTTCTACGACGCATTCAATTGTTGCAACAAACAAAAGTGTATCACACCGACCATAATGTGACTAGATGATATTGAAAATTTAAAAGACCGCGTTTAGAAAGGTAACAGACGAATAAATAAACTTTTAAGCATTATTCAAACAATTTTTGCGTTTTAATCAAAATTTACTTATGCAAGTGTATCAAAGTTTTACATCATTGAAAAGAGAAAAACATTCTCTATCAAATGAGTACAATAAAGGGATACCTTCCGATTAAAAAAATTTGAAGCATTATTCGTTGCGCTTCTGTTTTTTTTTTAAATAGTTATTTGGTATTGCCCTGTAATGTAAAACTAAACACTAAACAACTTTTATACGAAACATTTTTCCATAAAATGCATATTTACTGAGATATATAGGATATTCCATACTTTTCGGACACACTGTATATTCATAGACCGTTACTTACTCCGCTATTGTTACCAAAAAGAACAGTCGACCCGTCGGAATTTTCGGTTGACTTAGTCTCTACTAATTTACTTACTTTTACACTGTTTATTAGTTTCTCGGGTTTTCACTCTTATTTATGTAACTGGGCAATGCTTTCCACTTTTACTTCAGTATTATAACGTTTTAATTTCAGTTCTAACCTTTGAGTTTTTAGTATAATTTGAAGAATATTTTTTCAAGGCATTTGTTACCACAACATCCAGTATCGTATGTCCTATCAGCAGATAGTGTGTACTAAAAATAAATTGGAGACATGCGTGCTCTTATTTAAGATCCTACAATATTTTTTCATAAGTCAATGAGCAGGTCATAAAATATTGTGGATTATATCTAGTACAAGAGCTTCTGCATACCTCCCATATTTGTGCCAGTGCAGAAATCCGCCAGATAATTATTATTTAAGCAAATAAGAAGACAACTGTTTCATACTAGCCCCAAAGTTTTTATTCCATCCTCGTATATCATTCTGACAAAGAGACTTAGGCCTAAATTAATTTAATTTCTTATAACAAAACTGGTGCCGTTCCGAGTTGACTGTTAATTGTAGAAGTTTATAAGTGGGGTATATAAATCGTCTAATGAAACGATAATATTATATAAGTACTTACAATGTTTATGAAAAACATCTTTTCATCAAACAAATATTTGCGCTTAGTAGTTTATTCTCACTCTCTGTGTAGTATATAAATTGGAAAATCCGGACTTAATATTAGGGCTTAGTTCTTTGTGGGTTTGCCTTGAAAACTTCTTACCAAGTTAATTTTAAACAAAAGGAAGTGGGAAGAGAGTCGACACGTCTTTTGCGAGGACAATCAATATAAAATGGGAGAATGGCTTTATTTGAAGGCAGGTCCAGATTGAAACTAACTGCCCCCCAGAGCTGGGTTCATTTTAACTCGTCTCCACAGCAATGGAAATAAATGATTCAGGAAATAGTTTCTCTTTTTAGTCTTTTTTTTTAACGCCCCGCATCGGCTTACGAAAATAGACGACGATCCGAAAAATTCGCCGCCTCAAAGCGGGAATGGACGAATTGCGAAAGAGAGAAGAGCCCCTTTTCATTCTTATACTGATGGACTTATTTTCTCGATAAAAATGCGCACTTTTTGACACAAAAGAGAAGGAGCCCTACAAGAAAACGTATTAATTTAGCGAAGCTCGCAGTTTCTGTGGAATCCGACGGAGTTAAATCAGAAAAAGACAGAGGGATGTCGATGAATAACCTGCCATTAATCAGGCCCCCGTGTGCATCTTTCGAAATTAGATTAATTCTCCGGACAATTTGTAATTCCTCATCATCATATCTCGATGTGGCCGTGGAAAAGCAACCCAAAAATGACTTGTTTAAAACCCCGAATTAATTTTCTCTTCAGATTTCAATTTCATTCCGCCCTAAATTTAAGGATCTCGTTAAACGTCAAATTTATGAATCTGTTAGAGAGGATTGCATTATTTATTACAGTTACGAAATTGCGAGCTGCTCATCGAAACTTATTTAATAAAAACAAGCGCGAATTAAATGATTTTGACGGAACCCCCTCCTCATGCTTCCGCCCGTTTCCTTCCGCTGCAGTTTAATCAGCGTCTCTGTATATTAACTGCCAGAACAAGCAGCCCAGCCGGCGGAATTAATCGAAAATCGTATTTCGTCTCTTTTTTGTATTCCTGTATGTTCCATTTGAAAATTGAAGCTTCATTATGCTTATCGTTACATCTTCATCGAGCCGTTTGTTATTCTTTTTCGTTCTGTTTAGTATTGCGAGATGCATAAACTTTATCTCCCCCCATCTCCGTCGTTGGCGTAATCAAATTTATTTTTAAGTATTATTCTTTACGGTTTCGTATATATATAAAGAGGGCACAACCATCCGACAATAATAATTCATCCCGATCCCTTTGAGACGAGTCTTTCTCCGACTCTTTAACAGAATCTGGAGAGTGGAGTAAACCTGGAAAGTTTTAGTAGGTACAACGTGGCACGTATAAAGAGATTTCGCATAGTAGTAATATTTTTAAATTATCCTTTATAAGGATTCATACTTTTGGAATATGAAGGCGGCGCGTAAGATTAAGAATAGAAGTAAAATGGCTGTAAGAGCGAAACACACAGCTCGGTCCGTTGGAGGGACAATGAAACCATTGCCCGAGGGAGCTGTTAACTGCCACGTGCAGGAGTTTGTTAGCAGTCCCGCTCTTGATCCTGTTAAAGATCTGCAATGCTGTAGGCTTTGGGATTGAAATTCCCGTCCGTTGCATACCAATACCCCAAGCTTTACTTGTTATGTTCTCTCTAGCAACACATTTAGACATTTAAGCTTTTACAAGGGGGAGAACAGACATTTTCGGGTGGCTCACATCACGCGGACACATACGAGTACAGCAAAAAAAACCGTTAAAATAAATTTCGCTAAAATGAGCTAATCGAGCTCTGGAAGGCCGTCATCAGAAAAGAGAGGACGTCGCTATTGCTTTAATCTACGTGCAAGTCTCATTTTGCCCTTCCACCCTGATATTTTCCCCAGAGCGGTTTTAAATTTAAAGGCACACTTTGTGCGTGGCCTGTACAACCTGTACGTAATTAAAATTAAAACCGTGCCGACCCTCTTATACCGAGAGAACCCGGAAACTCATTCCTATTTAGATTTGGTTATTTCACTTTGATTCTAGCCGCAATGTGAAGTTGCTTTAGTAAAAAAAAATATACATAAATAAATATGTCTCGCACTCCAGAATTTTAAAAAGGATGGTTTTAAAAAGGACTTTCAGGAATATTGCGGTTCTTTTTGCTAATGAATTTTTTTGGAAACGTTTTTTAATTACTTACACGGAAAGTTTTTAGTAAGTAAATGAAGAATAAAAGCGGGCCAAAAAATTTTAGCAAAATTAACCTTTGCATAAACAAGACAAGAAAAAGTGCTAAAATCTACTTTAACGTTGTATGTAAATTTTTATAAAGTTTCTTCTTTTGTGTTTTGTATTTTCTAGGACAAAAAAGAAAATAGAACTGAAAATTTGTTTATAGGATTATAAGAAAGAAATCTATTGTGAGTTATCTCTATCGTTTTTGTGCTACCTTCGTTTCTTTTTCTTCTTTTTTAACTTCTTTTTTTTCAAGTTTTCATTTTATTTTCTCTGGAGAAAAAGAAACAAAAACAATTACAATATAAATTTCCAAAATCGCTCATAATGTTCTCTTTCGAAATTATTGTTAAACAGCATACAATACTCTGCCGTCTCGATGCTGATAATCAAAAAGATGACGAAGAAAACTTTCCCCTAAGAGACCCGCCCTTTTCAAGAACAAACCAAAAATAAACAACTGCTCGATATTTCATGTATACCACAAATTATTCTCGTACTCAAATAGATTCAAAGTTCCAAGAATTTATGCTTTTCTCAAGTAATAAATTTACTGTCGGTTTTGCTTGCTCGACAGTTAAGTCATCAAACGTAAAAACAAAGGAATTTCATCACCTCGCTTTATTAAGCTTCACCCTCCATTAACCATTAAGGTTATACAAAGAAACCGATCAAGTCTCGGAGTCAATCGTGCCATCTACGCTGTATTACTTTTCTTAAGAAAACTGTGCACGGAAACGAATTGAGTCTTGGCATCAACCAAGTCAGTTAAGGTGGCCCACAGTTGAATGTAGCTCTTCATTAATTTTCTAAAGAAAACTCTGTATTGACTTATGGCACCAATTGGACAATGACCAGTGACAATTTTTAGTTCTTCTTAACCTTCTCAACCAATAACTATCATGTCTATTTTTGACAAAGTCCTTCACAAAATCCTGGCTAGAAGGTTCTCAAGCATTCCCATCAACCATCTTCAAGTAGGATTTACAAACTTAAACGGATATTTCGACTACAATACGGAGTTGCAATGCGCGATTAAACGCAGTAGATAGGGGATTCAACAGACTAGAAAAATGCGATTAGGAAAGGAAGATTGAATCCCTATATAACCTCAAAGCAGGCATCTAGATAAGGAACGATGGAAGGAAGGTACCATTCGCTTATGCGGATGACTTAATCCTGTTCGATACGTCTTCGATCAATCTGGGATGGCTATCGACGAAGACAGATGTTTTGCCCTATCAACGGAGTGGTTACCAAAAAAAAGTTACAGTTGTTTATTCCTACGGCGCCTACATTTCCTACAATCTTCCAGGTTAGTGCTCAACGATATTTTACATACCTTGATGAGTCTTATAGATGCTATGGTGTTTTCAGGACCAATACAAATTCTATTATCTAGAGTGGAACTAGTAGTGTTGAAGCCGTACCAAAAGCTGCGCATTATCAAGCAATACAATACAATAAACTTCAGTCGCTAGTAGGTGATAGACGCACCTTAAGCTCTGTCGGCAAGTTGGTAAGAAAGATCAATGAAAAAAATCCTTTACTTATCAATTACTACACCAAACGGGTATATCCATGCCGCATCCCGAGAAGAAGGCTTGTTGTGTCCGTTTTGGCCATTATCCTGAAAAGACTCAATAATCTCGCCGCCCTCATAGACCACCCCATCCTTAATTCATTATTCTGGGGTCAGAACAGTCTCGCTGGATTAGAGCGTCTGTTTCTCCGTAATGGCCACTCAGTCGCCGAAGTACGAAAATTCCGGCGGCTACTTTACAAAGGTCCACTTCCGGAAACGGACTAAGCCAAAAGTTCTACCTCTGCTATTAGTAGAACCACCGAGATTCTGGTCGGGGTTAAGGGGGCCTACACTTTTCGTAATCCTCCTTTAATTTTTTTAAAAAGCTGTACACCGAAGCGAATCAAGTTTTCCTATCACTCATAATACCTGCGGTAGCCCGCAGTTCCTCTTCGTCCTCTATTATCCTTCCTCAGAGTCGTGCAAAGAAATGGGTTGAGTTTCGTTATTAAACAAGTTACTTAAAGTAGCCCGCGGTTGCTCCGCGTCTTTCATTAATTTTCTTTAAAAAGCTGTGGATTCAAACGGATCAAGTTTAGGTATCAATCGAGTTTGTTTTCCATTAACCTTCTCAAAAAAGTTATACACGGAAACGGATCAAGTCTCTTCATTAACCAACTAATTTAAACGTAACATTAATTTTTTTTAAGTTGTGCGCAGATGTGGATCAAGTTTTGGTGTCGATTAGAAAGCCTACGGTGACCCGCGATGGCAATTTTTCCTTCATTAACCTTCTCGAAGGTCAATCAAGTCACTCAAACTGACCTGCGCTTGCCCCTCGTCCTTAATTGTTTTTTTAAAAAAGTTGTGAATACAAATGGATCAAGTTTTGATGTCAATCAGAAGGCCCACAGTGACCCGCGATAGCACCTCCTCCTTCATTAACCTTCTTGAAGGTCAACCAAGTCACTCAAAGTGATCCGCGCTTGCCCCTCGCCTTTCATTATTTTTTAAAAAAAAGTTGTGAATATAAATGGATCGAATTTTGATGTCAATCAGAAGGCCCACAGTGGCCCGCGATAGCACCTTTTCCTTCATTAACCTTCTTGAAGGTCAACCAAGTCACTCAAAGTATTCCACGCTTGCCCCTCGCCTTTCATTATTTTTTTTAAAAAAGTTGTGAATACAAATGGATGAAGTTTTGATGTCAATCAGAAGGCCCACAGTGGCCCGCGATAGCACCT
>VTPC01007370.1:0-31004 GCA_011009095.1 Ignelater luminosus
AACTTACGCTAATTCCCCGATTACGCTATTGCCCCGGTCTCCCCTACTGTGCGACCCCTTAAATTTATTGATTAAAAGATTTTTTTCTGCTTACAGATGCTGTTAACCGGTTTGACACCATTATCTTATGTTAGATTATCAGTCAGATATTCTGTTCTTCTTATTGTTTGCCACTGTATTGCTGTAACATGTATTTTTTGGTAGCTAGTTCAATTTTAGTCAGCGACATTATTTCTTTTTTAATTTAAAATTTGCAAAAAAGTTTTTTAATTTTAAGAAAATTCTTAAAACCTTAAAAAAGAAATTTGCGTTTAAAAAAATAAGAATATAGAATATCCAACATGATTCTGTCTAATAGTTGAAAGAGAGTTAAGAAACTTTTTTATATTGTTTTGTTTTTTTCTCAAATTAACATTTTCATTTTTGAATCCGCCAAATGTAAATACGTAATTTAAAAATAACCTCTATCTAACTCTAAAATAAAGTTTGGCATTCGAATACTATGATTTGAAAGCTTACTATAGCCCTTCTACAAGGTTTGCGTCTGCTAAATGTGTTGCCTGTTGTCTCTTTAAATCCACCTACTCCGTGTTCAAATGCCTGGAATTCCAGAAAGCCGACATGAGAGAGTTTGTGATTTCAGTTTTACAATCTTTAATTCCAGGTTCAAATATAAAATTTCCTGAATTATAATACGAAAGCCTAGGAATGCTCAAAAGGTACTGTTTAATAAAAAAAACTGAGGGCATTTAGTAATAATAAACAACACAAGTTTAGGTTCTGTTAAACTGAAGATCAAGAAATCAAGAGAAACCGATTTACTAAATGCCGGTTGTATAGAATTGAAAAAAATTGTTTTATTAATTTATTAAGGCAATTTCTCCTTTCACAAATCCTAAAAACACTTTTATTGTCACATTTATAAAATAAAATCACCAGAATTATTTTAAATTAAAAAACAAAGAACGTCAACTAACCGTAGATTGAAACAACTGCATTTACATCTTGAAATTCTGCAACCAACACAACACCTTTATTAATTTACCATTTTAACCTACAAGTCCCCTACCATTTCTGACGTCTTCTCTTTCGAACAACCTCGATTCCAGCAAAATACGTGGGAAATGGAAAGTGATTCATAACTAAAAATAACAAGAGAAAGAGCGCAAACGCGTTAATCCTGTACTAGTTCAGTCGGCGACTTGTCAAAATTAGAAAAAGCCGGTTGTTTGGTCTGAGAGCAACAGAGAACAGTTTTTACACATCAATTAACTAAAAATATCAATTTAATCCAATATGTCAGGGACTGTAAGTACATAGAGCTTATAACTTGAAGCGTGTATTTGTGTGTATTATACGTTCATTGTTTTCCTTCCAGCCAACTGTTTATCCGGCAGATCCATTTGATCCCGTTGAAGATGCAAAAGCTCTCAAGCAAGCGTTCAAAGGGTTCGGATGCGATGAGAACGCCGTGATGGATATTATAACTAAGAGGAGTAATCTGCAAAGGCAGGAAATAGCGGTGCAATTTAAAACTATGTACGGAAAAGTAAGTTGAATAGAAAAATAAATACTAAACGAGTTCACCTTGAAATTTACACGAAACTTATTTTAGGATTTGATAAAAGAATTAAAAAGTGAATTAAAAGGGAATTTCGAGGACGTTATCGTTGCGTTGATGATACATCCAGTTGAATATTACGCGAAACAAATACATAAAGCTATTAGTGGGATTGGAACAAATGAGAAAACTATAATTGAGATATTAGGAGTGCATAATAACGCTGAGATTACGGCTATCAGAGAGGCTTATGAACACTGTATGTGATTTTTTTAAATTCTTTTTATTTTATTATATCTTGTTTACTGTTTTTAGTATATGGAAATTCACTGGAAAGTGACCTTAAAGGAGATACATCTGGTTCCGTTAAAAAATTGATGGTTGCATTAGTAACGGTGCGTATCCATATTACATATTCAAACTAATTGCAAATTTCGTAGACTATAAATTGAATTTGAAGGTTACGTTCTAACTTTCTATTAACACGACAATAATTTTTATTTGATTGGTATATAATGGTCTCTTATCAGTTTCGAGTTGAAATTGCATTAAAATCAACGCACATTCTTATAATAAAATTCAGTTAACTGCAAACATGTTTAATGATAATGAGGTTCCGGAATCCAAACGGTATTGTAGGATGAATCAGAAAAACTTTTATAATTAGCAGTTTTTTTTTAATGTTTCTGTTAATATTTCCCAGAAGAAATTATCAAAAATATTATTAGAATTTCCCATGGGCTAAACTAATTGGTCAAATATGTAGTTACAGTAATAATACAATAACAAAATTCAATTACTACAACATAATGTAGAGTGACACAAACGTTTAAAGGACGTTAAACGGATAATAACCACGATAATCACATAATGATACTATAATAAAACAGTTTCCGCGGAACGACGATGAATTAACAAAGCGTCACTACGGTATTAAAAGTTGCAAATCAATTTTTACTAGAAACTTCATTGTTTTGTGGTTTTATTGTTTTGCTATCGTAAAATATGAATCAAGCATAAAATGTTTGGGTTGAAACAATCCTCAGAATTTATTGCGTTTTCAAAACGAGAATTACAATGCAAAAAATGTTACCTTGGTGATAACTAATAATTTATAAAGAATTACATAGGAAACATCGCATAACTTGATAAAATAGTAATAAGAAACAACTGTTATCTTACCAATGCAGTCCAAAAGTTTATTTCAAAGTTAGAATTTCAAAAGTAAAAAAACCCCATTAGTGGAATCTTATTCTATTACACTGCCTTACCCCATTTAAATGGGTCTTTTATTTTCTCTCTTCTCTCTGCACTTCTCCATCAATTGCTTCAGCGCAAATATCACATCCGTCGTTCCCTTTCCTGGCATGAACCCAAATCGCTTCTCCGACACTTCCGTCTCTTGCCCTAATCCTTCCTTCAACGACTCTTTCCCAGACCTTCATAGTATGTGACATTAGCTCTATGCCTTTATAGTTCCCACAGTATCCCACATCCCCATTTCCTTTATTGGTATCAGTACACTCTTCGTCCATTCTTCTGGTATCACCTCCTGTTGTAATAGTTTCTTAAATAAATCCCATAACACATCGATACCTCCATATCAAAACTTTTCCATACTTCCACCGGTATCAGGTCCGTCCCTTCTGCCTTTCCATTTTTCTTCTTTTTTAAAGCGCATTCCACCCTTCCACACCTTCATTTGCATCGCCATCCTCACTCCCTTCTCTGGGATTTTCCTCATATAACAAATTCTCAAAATATTCTTTCCACCTCATCAGTATCTTCGCCTGATCTTGCAGTACTGCTACTAATTCATCCTTTATTCGTCTCATGCACGTTGTATCCTTCGACGCTTTATCTCTTGCTTTGGTTATCCTTAGTAACTGCTTATCATTCTGATTTTTTTTGTAACTGTTCAAACGCTTCGTGAACTGCCTCAACTCTTGCCCTTGCCACGGCATTTGTTGCTCTTTTCTTCGCTACAGTGTAAGCCTCTCTGTCTACCCTACTCCCAGTGGAATCCCATATTTTCTTAGCCTCCGTTTTTCCTTTTTTTTCTGGTAACTTCAGTTCTCTTAGCACCCTATCCTCAAACACCTTTCTCAATCCTTTTTCCCTTCATCTCCACCACTTTGTCCTCTGATCCTTCCTGTTCGTACGCTTCCTTCCTTTTTCCACAACAAATTCACAGTCAGCCATCACCAGCCTGTGTTGTGCAGCCACACTCTCTCCATTTATAACTTTAATATTCTTAAATTCCTTGACATGTTTCCTGCGGCATGGTATGTAATCGATCTGACTTTTCCTTTATCCGCTTCTATACGTTACAAGATATTCTCCCTTCTTCTGAAAATACGTATTCCCAACGGCAAGATCAAAGGCCAGTGCATGTTCTACGATTCTTTCACCCTCTGTGTTTCTTTCACCAAAGTTCCACCCACCATACACTCGGTTTTCGGTATTTTTCCTCCCTGGCCGTTAAAATCTCCGGCTAAGATCACTCTTTCACTTTCTGGTATTTCCATTAGTACTTTGCCTAATTGTCTCCTGCCTTTTTTTCTGCCTACATCACATACTTCATCCTTCAATTCTTATCAGCAACAATTCCAACACCGTTGCTTGATCTGCCATTCACTCTGCTATACAGCATCTTATATACAAAGCCTTTTGTCTTATTTCCTGTCCATCTTGTCCCTTGCACGCGCAACACTTTCACTTTCCTCCTCTGCATCAGATCAACAATCTCTCTGCCCTTCCCATTCATTGTTTCAACCTTGACTTTACGCACCTTTTCCCTCCTGTGAATCGAATCATGGACGGGTTCAGCTAAAAAAGTTAGTCTCACAGACGAAGGAAAAACCCATCAGTGAAATAACTATGCTGACTCTGGTTCAAACGAGCTTGATCTTGAAATAACCTAACAAATACCCGAAAAGCCTTTGCAACAATCTAACAAACGAAATAACCTCTGAAGCAGCTTCAAATCCGATGATGCAGTTGTTCTTTAAGAGAGCTTTCGATAATCTAAAGTCGAATCTATAGCGTTCAACTGCATAACATTTTTGTTTGTTTATTAGTAGCATAACTATACTAATTCTGGCCCAACAAACTGTTCAAACGACTTTGATCTTGGAATAACCGTAGAAATACCAGAAGAACCTTTGAAGCAATCTAACAGACAAAATTACCCCTGAAGTAGCTTCAAATCCGATCAAGGAGTCGCGATCCAGCTAAAACCTTTTTGTTTAAGTTAATTAAGTTTATAGCGCTCAACTGCATAACTTTTTTGTTTGTTTATTAGTAGAATAACTAAGCTAATTCTGGCCCAAAGAACCGTCCAAACAACCTTGATCTAAAAATAACCTTACAAATACCCGAAGGGCTTTTGATGCAACCTGACAGGGTTCCCAGCTTCTCTTACTTTTCTTGGTTTTCCAGTAACTTTTCCAGATTATCCGTTTTACATTGTCGGCATTTTTGCATTACAAGTTATACACTGTGTCCCAAATTCGTGGCCCACCATTGGGATTTCGAAAACGGTAAGAGATACGAAATTGGTTAAAGTAGGAAAAGAGTTGTCTATTTTGAAGATCACTTTACTGATGTTTTTGTATTTTAAAAAAAAGTTCACGGCTTACTAGATAAACTCAATGTAATAAATGTTTACTTTGCATTTTAATAGTTTACACCAGTTCTCTTAAATTGATAACATTTATTTTTTATAATATTAACGATGTGCTCAACTTTGAAAATACTTTTAAGTGCGTTACATAAAGCAATAAACATTACAGCTGATCAAAAGAACAAGAATAAAGTCAGGGGTTTATTTTCCATCAAAATTCCCAAACAAACCTTCACTGCATTATTAGCAACATTACGAAAATTGGAATAGAAGTTTTAAGATCACAATCGATTACTTGATGAGTTTTGTTGTTAAATTTAAATTTATAAGGGTTGATTCTTCGACGCAATGGAAGAATTTTTTGTAGGCAAAATTAGGAAGACTATTAAGTATACAGGGCGTCCCAAAGTACCATAGACATAGCATTACCACAGATTCCTAAGATCAAAACAAGACAACTTACCTATATCCTAAAGTCTACCGGTTTTTTTTCTAGTTTTTTCAATATTTCAAGAACAAGGTGAGATATAATTCTCTAAATGCTTGTAACTCTTAGGTGTGTCTACTATTCTACGTAGTTTTGTGTTTGATATTTTCATCAGAAGCGGAGAATTCCAGGGTGGCCAACTCCCTACTCTAAATAAAATTGATATGCCACTGAAAAATTAAAAAAATGATTTTCGGAATTAACATTCGATTTGACAATAAGAGTTACTCTTGCAGAATGCATCATTTTTTAGTAAGATTCGAAATCTCTGAAATTCAACGGCCTGCAGGTAAGGTCATACGTTGTCTCGAACACAGAATATAATTATTCGCGTCACATTCCTTGACAGATATTAAATCTACTTTGCCCTAAAGCTTTTTCCTCCAAAGTGCATCGTTTTCAAGATTCATGATGTCGACATTTCTTGTTTTTGAGTAAACTTTGACACTCGAAAACCTCGCATTTTAGAGAAGAAAGTTATATGGCGAAGATGTGGCTTATGGTTGGAAAATGGAGTCCGCTGAGATCAGGCATGCCAGATTAATTCAGTTTGGCTTGACGAGTATTGCGTTTTCTTCGGGTTCACTGAACGCTTGGGTTCGCATTCGAGAGGTCCAGAGCTCGAATCCCAGCTAGATTTTTGTTACAGAGGTATTCCGTGCTTCTCCTTAGCGACGCAGATGAATATCAAAACAATAATCTCTACGGACATGATTATTATCTTTTCACCTTTCGCAAAATTCTTGGCTTTAAATTTTTTATTTTAAGTAAACGCTTCAGCCCGGTTATTGATAATAATAGATCATCCACTATGATACCAATACTTCTAACTCAATCTACTACGAAGATGTTTAATAACGATTAATAATAGTCACCCATAGGTTTGCCTGTTTTCTTAGATCTGCTTACGCAGTACACAACACTTTACTGTGCTATTTTGTTACATCACTTACACTACATTAACTTTTGAGCCTTTTTCGTAGATTGCCAACATACGTAGAAATGTAGATGTCTCAATATTGATATGATTCTGGGGTCTTGCCTGATGGTTCGAGGTAAAGATTTGGCAGTACGTTGTTTTGGAAAGTCAATATTTTATCTATGTGACATTCTTTGGCGCATCTCCAAAGCTGGATACTATGGACCTAAATTGTTTCAAAATTTGATTGTAGCTAATCGGTTGATTAATCTTTTTAGCAACTAGTTACATCTTTCTATTCTTATTAGTCAGGTTTGGTATCTACTGTCATTCCTAGATATTTAGTACTGTTTTCATGAAGGATATTTACTTTACTGATTGCAACTAGCTTATAGTTTTCTCTCATTTCTATAACGTTCATATGGGTGAATTTAGTTTCGTTGAGTTTTATCTTCAATCTGTGGGCCCATCTGAGTCACAAGCTCTTTGCAGTTTCTTGTCGCTTTCCAAGTATTTTTTCCTATTGCCAAAATTGTGGTATCATCCGCAAATATGGTGAGAGCTACGCTGTTATTTCGGGGCATATCAAAAATGTATAGAAAATATAATATCAAAATACTGCCTAACGTATTCCCGCATTTCTCTTCTTGGGTACAAGTATTCATTCTTCTATGTTACACAATAATCTATTGCTAATGTAGGATTTGATCGAATCAAGATGTTGTTCTGCATGACTTTATCGACATCCAAGGAGATTGAAAAGCAGACTTTATTTTTTTCTAATGCCTTTTTAATGATTGAGGTAGTTTTGCGTTACTTGATCGACTGTGGAGTTTTTATTTCTAAATCCAAGATACTGATTTTGGATCAGATTTTTGGACTAAACTATCGGGTTCAACCTTTTCAGATATTAATCTTTCAAATAATCTAGATATTAGCTATGGATAGAAGGGAAATTGGTCTACAGGTTAAATGTCTTCTGATGGCTATCTTACATGCAACAAGAACATGTTTCAGGTTGATAAAGTATATTAGCATAATAATGTCCTTTCATGACAATTTTTCAAGGTGTTCACTTGAGATGGTGCCATAATTAGGTGCTTTTCTTTGATCGATGTTATGCGACCTCTTTTGGTATAGTCATGGTTAATCTCAGTTTTCTCTTTATTTTACACTAAGTGCATATCAGAATCATTATTCATTTTGTTGAGTTTATTATCTCTGGTCCAATTAGCAGTTTGATCACTAATTGGAAGAACTTCGTGTTCACCTTCTTTAGTCTTATTTGTTGTCTTGCATAGCGAATAATAAGTTTTTCTGTTAACTGACAGGTTGATAAGATATCTATTAGTAGACTCTTCTATCCACTTTTGAATTTCTTTAGAAGGATCAGGAGTCTGTTGTCATCTTCCTAATTTTCTTCCTTCTTTGATTATTTTTAGGATTTCTTTGGGATAGTTGTTTCCGGTTGTTACGTAAGCTATCTCTTTGGTATCATACCAGGCAGCTTTCGGTGTATAAGACTTATTTAAAAGGTATGCCAATCTGTAAATTTATTTGTCAATTGGCCTTGTTTCTTTTTTAATAATTTTTTCATTCAAGACTAGAATTATTGAGTAGCGGTCTGAGCTGAAGTGATTGGCAGTTTGGAGAGACTATATCCTTGGTTGAAGTTCCTAAACCAGCACAGTTGAAAATGAGAGATTGAAGCACAATTATCCTTCTTTTTATAGACAAGGATCATACATGATTATTTACCACCTTCATTCTAAAAATTCTAGCATGATAGAAGAGATTTTTAGTTAACGACAGCCTCCAAAAAAAACAGTAGTTTTTGATAAGATTTCCCAAAAACCTAACCAACCAAAACAACTTGCAGGTTTAGAAAAAGTGACAGATCTGAAAAGCCCGACTGGATGAAAAAAGATGAACGTCAGAAAACTCGAAAAGCCAGCTCACCAAAGAAAAGCTCAATATATATATACTTTAAAAGAGATATTTTAGCAATATGATTTTATCTGATCTAGATAAAGTTCAAACGACCGAAGGTAGTTGTTATAGTACCGTCTACAGTGTCGATTTTGTCATCGTAATTGTCGTAATTAAGAAGGAAGGTTTCAGACTTAAAAGAGAAGACAAAAGAAATTTTATACCCTGTTTATTATTGTAAGAAATTCTCAGAAATAAAGTAATATTATCATATCACTGTCGACTGCAGCAAAAGCAGAACAAACTCAGTATGTTAGTCACACCAAAAGCGAGGCTCTTAACTTAATATAAAATAGTCTACAGATGTTACAATTAATTGTTCTTGATGGTGGATTGAACGAAACGGTAGATCCTCAAAGTTCTTTTAAAAACCATGAAACCAAAAACAAAATTATCCTATTTTCAAATATGGAAAAAAACGGTAAAGCACAAGCACAAAAAAATCATTTTCGCAATCGTTCTCTATTTCACTTGAATGAAACGCAATTTCTTTTTAATGGAGCGCCTCCTTATTTTCATATTGCCGAATAGCGCATTGAATTATTGGCAAAAAATGGTTTTTTTCCTGAAAACAACCTTTCATCATATCTTGCTGGTTTGAAGAGCTATCTAGAAACTTTAAAGGCATTTCTCACTACGACATGCTATTGCAGATTAAATCTCTAGTAGAAGAAGTCTCCAAAGTCATTTTTTCCCACTTAGAAAGCATACTATGATATTAAATTTGTCATCGCATTTGATTTCGGGATAAGAAAGTAGCCTATGGTCATGAAAAGCGTTTTTCGCTATTGCCAATACCTGAGCAGGTTTTTACCGCACAGTTTTAAATTCGCGGAGTGTTTTCGGTTTTTTAAAAATACAAAAGACGAACTTGGAGAGATACTTGCGGCTGCCACAATCGGTGAATGTGAAAGCTATATCATTTTGAAAACAATGTATACTGTTGCAGACTACGCGGAAATAATATCACGCGGTAAAAATCTTACCTACCCTGTGCACTCCACCTTATTGTAGAAAAACGGTTCCAATTGCACTCACATCAAAATTCTTGCACATGTCAACATAATCCCTTTGTCTAAATCAGGAAGATGAATACGTCTATACCGCGCAACGCAAATGCATCGCGCGCCAGAACACGGCAAAACAGGACACCAATTGGTACTCCTTCGGTTACGCAAGAATACGCTTGAAAATGTTCCGCTGGAAACTTAGGTTCAGCTTCCCTGACTTTTCCAGATTTTCCCTGGCATTTCCAGGTTTTTCCCGTTCCCATTTCGTTGAGAATCCTGTTTGAGAAAGCTTTCTATCATCTGAAGTCGAGTCAATAGTGCACTGAAAACCTCAAACTACATAACCTTTTTGTTTATTTGTTAGTAGAATATCTATGCTAATTCTGGCCCAACCAAGTAACCTGACAGAAAAATTACTCCTGAAGCAGTCGCGATGCAGTTCAGACCTTTTGCTTTAAGAGGGGTTGCGATCATTTGAATTTGGGTCGAAATCGCAGAACAGTTGCAAACTATTGTAATATTATTGAAGATCATGTTCGTCTTAAGTAGTTATGATTTAATCATAATGTGATTCTAATTAGAGAATCTAAAAAAACAATGGGTAGTATAAAGAAAAACAGCTGATTTCTGAATTTTGAGAAATTAAAAGTGGAGTCTTAGAAACTTATTTTCATAAGCGCCAGAAAAACTTACTGCAATTTCTATAAAAGGTCATTATTGACAGTCGATTAAAAAAAACGATTTTGTCAAAAAAAAGGAAGAAAAGGGAAAAAGAACTAATGCACTAGGAAATCAACAAGAAGAATCTGAAAAGAGAGTAATAGAGATGGCAGAAAGAGAACTGCTAATATAAAATTATTATCGAAGATGAGATAAACAAATAAACACAAGAATGTAGAACAAACAATTAAGAGAAGAAAATAAACAAACCTAGAAGAACTAAAGGAAGAAATGTGTCAGATTTATAGAAATAAATCGAGAGAATGTATTAAGAATATAAGTTAAAGAAGAAATTAAGAGAGAAAGTAAAGAAATTCTGAATAATGTGAAAGAAGGAATTAATAGGAGTCTAGGAGATCTTATGTAGAAGAAAAAGAAAAAGGGTATAAGAATAAAATGGGAAATGCGGAAAAGAAAATAAAAGGCATTTAAAATCGAGAGACTGAACAGCAACAGGATTTCATACAGTGCGTTATGGAAACTGATAACAAAAAAGGTTTGTGAAAAAGAAATAAAGTAAACAATTGAAGAATGTTTCCGTATATATAGCCTCTTCCATGACACTACATAACCTTTTTTATTCCATGGATTTATTAGTAGAATAACTATGGCGGTTCTGGCTCAACGAACCGTTCAAACGATCTTGATCTTGAAATAATCTTACACAGAATGCAAACCAAATTCCCTGACTCCTCTAGGTTCTTCATGGCATTTTTTATGAAAACTGCACGTGCTTATTGTAGTCTATTTGTAATTTTACACTTAATTTGTAAATTAATAAAATACACCGTCAAAACAAAAGGAAATTGCATCATTCTATGGTACAGTGAAACTAACTATTTTCGATCTTACAATAAGTAAAAATTCCAGACGGAATAATGAAATTTCCTGACTTGTTACTTGTCATTTAACTTTTGCTCGAAATTGCCCTTGAAGTGGTCGCCATGCTGTTCAGATTTTTTCACTTTAAAAGAGCTTTTCGATCATCTGAATTTGGGTCAAAAGCGCACCCAAACTACGTAACCACTTTTGTTCTATGTATTTCTAGTAGAGCAATTATGCCGGTTTTGACTCAATGAACCGTTCAAATGATTTTGATCTTGAAATAATTTTAAAATACTGTTAGAGTAACTTTGAAAAGGACTAAATTACTTCCGACTTGAAATGCCGATGAAATGGTTGCAATGCAGTTCGAAGTTTTAGATCACCTGAAATCAAGTCAGTAGCGCTCTAGAAACCTTAAACTAACTAACTCTTTTTGTTCTATTGGCTAGTAGAATAACCACGCCCAACTTGGCTCAATTCACACGCTTTTAATCTTGAAACAACTCTTAAAAATATCCGAAGCACTTTTGAACGGGAGTCGGCCTTGCCTGAAAAACAGGGAAAACCTGGAATGGTCAGAGAAATGTCATGGTATTAGGAAATATAAATAAAAGTCAGCGAATTTAATGGTTTTTGTCTGGGATTTCTAATAATATCATTTTTGGAGCTCTAGGAAGGGCCCGCATGAAGGGACATTCATGTGTGTTTTGGATCCCCACGGCGACGGAAGCGCAAAAACAATTTTTAGAGACGGCTCTAGTCGCCAATGAAATTGAGGCGATTTTTTTGCTAAATTCTTGTTGTTTAAAACTGACTTTTAGAAAATGGCGAAAACCATAAACCAACAGTTCATACTGCTAAACTGAAAGCCATGGAACGCAAGCGTGACAGTGTTGACGGACGACTTGTATAAACCTAGAGCTGGATAGTGCTATTGCGCATATTGGGCGCAAGTTACCGCAATTTTCGCTGGGGCGAAAAGTACACTTGCGAACGTTAAATCCGAACGCCAAGAAAAATCATCTCGCGGTAAGTCGTCTGGTCAATTCGAACGGTTTTGGGTAAAAAAGACACGGCCGGACGTGAAATCGGAAGGGGCCCCAGATGGGTTGAGATTTTTGTAAATACGGCGGGAAAAAAGATGAACAATCTAGAGGTGATAATAAATCTCCAGATTTGACGATGTTATAGCTTTCAACAGCCTTTTGATTGGTCTTCAGGAAGATTTCCTGGAAATCCTGGAAGAGCCAGGGAATTTAATTTAAGAATTTAAAAAGAGTTCGAACCCTCTTTAAGCACCTAAAAGACGAAATTACTCCTGAAGCATCTTGAAATGCCAATGAAGCGGTCGAAATGCAGTTCAGACCTTCACTTTAAGATAGCTTTAGATAATCTAAAGTCAAGGCAATAGCGCCCCAAACTACATACCTGTCTGTTCTGCTTATAACTATGCTGATTCTGACTGAGTAAACCGTTAAAATGATCTTGATTCCGAAACGATTTTAAAAATCCCTGAAGTGCTTTTGAAGTAATTTCAAAAAGAGCTAAATTACTTCCAAGGCAGCTTGAAATGCCAATGAAGCCGTCGTGATGCAGTTCAGACCTTTCTTTTCTAAAAAATATTTCAATCATCTGAAGTCGAGTGCTCCACAAGCCCCAAAGTACATAATGTTCTTATCCAATTATCGATCTCGAATGATCTTAAAGTAACTTTAAGCAACCTAACGCCCAAAATTCCTCTTAAACAGCTTCAAATACCGATAAAGCAGTCGCGATGCAGTTCAGACCTTGCACTTAAAGAGCTTTCGATCACCTGAGGTCGACTAAATAATGCCCAAGAAGCCCCATCTGTTTAATACTTTTCGGTTTTTGTCAGAACGGCCATGATCCAAACGGAAACGTAACGAAATAGTTGATGTCCAGATAATAAAATCCGTAACTGTATGAAGCATAGTCGTATCAATTCAGATTGATCAAAAAAATAAAGTTCATCTTAAGCATAAAGCAAATTTGCAATAACTACGATCTGTATGGATCAAAAGTTGCCTTTGATATTTGCCAGAAATAAAACAAATTGCAAAATCCTATCAACACCAGAGTAACTCAACATAACTCATTTTCCTGGGCAACCTGAAAACAAAAAGAAAGAGCAAAACTCTTTCTGAAAAGACCTAGTCCAAAAAGACTACTTTGAGATCTGGCCCTGGCTGTCTTTTCTCTTATAAACTTGACCAAGTTCGAAATTCCTGATTATCTGGTTTGCAAGATTCTCAAAACTCAATCACATCAAAAAATCTACGCGGTCCAAAACGACAGACAATGGGCCTCAAAGACTTAACCTGTCGTGTCGGACCGAAAGATACAATCGGTTGAGGTTCAATTTAAAAATCGGTCTTTGAACGTTTTTTATTTACAATGATTCAATTCATCATGAAAAGCTATTAGAATCAAGATAAGACTGAGCACTGAGGGTTGTGTTTGATTTCTAGCAGTTCAGAATTGGTGGATATTACACTTACTATTAACAAGCGATCTACATAACGCACAGCTTTCTATTCAGTTGTCAACTGTACAAAATGTTTCGTTATTTTTGAACTTCTTTATATTTCCTTGACGAACTCTCTGTGGCCTGTTTTTGAATTGATTAGTAATTAATTGTCTTATCTTGAGCCTAATAAACAAACCACCAGATATCTTGAATATTAAACCTTATTGTGGTCTTTTATACTGGCGAGATTTTGTACCAAGCTGGACCTCCATTATTGCAGACGTAACATAAACAATAAATAGAACAAACTTTGCAATTCGAAACTTCTCAAACTGAATTGTCTATTGAAAATTACCAATTTGTACAATTTAGCTCTCTAATTTCCCAACACTGGTAATTTTGATTTTCAGGCTAAACGAGATGAATCTGGTATAATCGACCAAGAGGCAGCCTATCAAGACGCCCAAACCTTATTGCGAGCCGGCGAACTTTTTGCCGGAACTGACGAATCAGCTTTCATTGCAGTATTGTGCCAACGTAACAAATTCCAAGTCAATCAGATTTTCGATGAATATCAACGCCTAACTGGCCACGATTTTGAAACTGCCATCGAGAATGAATTCTCTGGTACCGCGAAAGACGTCCTTTTGGCGTTAGTGAAATGTATTAGGAATCCTCTTGAACATCTCGCTGATCGTTTGCATGGAAGCATGGATAGAATTGGGACGGACGACACGACTTTAATTCGTATTGTGGCTACACGATCTGAAGTTGACCTTGGAGATATTAAGGAGGTGTTCTTAAATAAGTATGGGAAGAGTTTGGCCGATTTTATTCAGGTAAGGTTGAAAGTGTTAGAATATAAAATTTAGTCTGTTATAAGTAATGTTTTATTTTCAGGATGATACTTCTGGAGATTACAAAAATAGTTTGCTAGCAGTTGTAGGGTAGATTTAGTATACTGTTTAAGTAAATAAAGTTGTATTTACATTTTAATCTTAAAATTCTACTTTTAAAATTATCAATCAAATACTAAAATAACTGTGAATGATAAATATGTTAATTTTGCATTTAAATAAATAAATGAAGACTCTGATATTTTATGAACATGGTGTTTACTTGGAGTTGGTAAACTAGTAATCATCCTTACCCATTCTACATATTCTACTAAATTTACAGCTGTATATCTTAAAGGCGGTACGTCGACACAACCTGGATAACCCTTAAATCCATTAAAGAGTCCAACAGATTCACATTTACATCTAATAATTGCACCGTAATTTACACTGCAAATGTCATGTCTTATCTTGTCATCGTCTTGTATTAAACACAAAGTTTTATTTGTAAATACATTATCTGGACAGAATTTGGGACCATTTGCAACTATAAGTTTGATCTCTTGTTTTGAAATGCGGGTAGTCTGATAATAACCCAATAAATGATGTATCTCATTAGCTGTATCAGCAGCCCAAATATTCATACTACAAACAGTTTTATTATCATCCGGCACTATAAACTTGGAAGGTAGCTTAATTATGCCCAATTCTTTTCCAAACCTCAAATTCCTGGATGTCTTTGCTATTCCTATATCATTGTAGTCATATTCGTGCCATTGAGGATGAACTATCATGACTTCTATGTAATAGATATTCCTAGTTCGTTTAAATACCTCTGAGGGAAGACGCACGATCTGCAGAACACCAGCTAACATAAAGTAAGTATTTATTCTGTATCCACCTAAAGGTTTCGCGGTGGTTAGAATCCATCTTTCACTGATTACAGCACCAGAACAAATGGGTGTCAAATAATAATTGGATTTTACTTCCTTGGCGGTTTTTTCGTAGAATATCACGTTGAACGAAAGCTCCCCTAGATAGGCCTTCCTTCCTAGAATCTTGTTATCACCTGTTGCTAGACCAAATAATTCGTCTTGGTCAACTTCGACTGCATAAAATTCGAAAATTGGATGCAGACATGTCAATATGATAACCCATTTAATAATCATTTTTGACGTTTTGGCACAGCATTCTGAATTAATTTTTTTAGTGAGTGCTTTCAGTGTTGTACAGGATGAGTTAATGAATTTGCAAGAGAAGAAAGAAGCAGCCCTAGCAAAAAGTTTGAATGGGAAATTTCTCTTTACTCTAGGATGACTACGAACTTATTTTATTTACTTCTCCCTTGGCTTAAAATAAAAGAGCCAGTTCAAGAAGGAGAAACTAATTGTTGGAATAGATGCATTTAGAAGAATAATTAAGACGAACGCAAAAGCACTTTTAATGTACGGTACTTCTAGTTCAAAAAGAGATAATCCGAACATTGTGAGAAGAGATTAACTCTATTACGATTAATCTCTGATGTTAGAGAAAAACGACCAATTGCAAAATTGAACAGCATAATTTGACATAACGAATCCTACTGCAATAGTTCCAGCCACTCATAATCAAAAATTCCCAAGTTATAGAATCTTCTGATCTTACAAAAACATCTAAGAGCATTCCAATTATGTAGAAAATTTTATAGAATTTTTTGATACTATTGCTATTCAACGAATCTTTCAATATTATTTTTGCACAGTGTGGAAAAACTTCCCAAATCTTGCTAGTTTGAAATTCGGGCCTATGTGTAATTAGATCGGAAGTTTGAAACTCATACATACTCGCTGTCTCACCGAAAAGTCTGCTAAATGTTGTAAATTTTCTGATTTCTCAATGCTATCAATATTTACTACGGATCTATTCCATAGTGTTTTTGCACGATGGAGCGAAACCATCCAAATCTTGCTAGATTGAAATTCAGACCTATGTGCAACTGGATCGGAACCTTGAAACCTATAAATACTCGCTGTTTCACCCAAAAGTCTGCTAAATGTTTTAAATTTTCTGATATCTCAATGCTATCGATATTTACTACGAATCTATTCCATAGTGTTTTTGCACAATGGGGCGAAACCATCCAAATCTTGCTAATTTGAAATTCGGGCCTATGTGTAACTGGATCGGAAACTTGAAACTCATAAATACTCGCTGTTTTACCTAAGTGTCTGCTAAATGTTTTAAATTTTCTGTTATCTTAATGCTATCGATATTTACTACGAATCTATTCCATGGTGTTTTTGCACAATGGAGAAAAACCTTCGTAATCTGCATTTTCAAATATATTAAGCACCTAATAAAATAATTGATAGCATGTATTCGGCATCGACAGAACAAAAAAAAGTAAATCAAAAATTAATTTTAACAATTCATTTATTAACGGTAAAGTTTTTATTAATATTTGAAAGAATCACATCGTTTAACTTCTTTCTTTTTTTTCGGTTTTTCCACAACATTAAAAGAAAGCTTCATCTTTTCATCCTTTTGTGTCCGTCTTCTTATCTGGATCACAGAATTACTAGCACCGACCTTAAATTACAGCCGTCTTTCTGTCTAGTCCTATCAGGAATTGATCCTATTTTTTAGGATGTGACATTTACGAAGATTATTATCAACCTTTTAATAGTTGTTCTGTTCTGAAAATTATTATTTTTTAACCTCAAACTGACCTTATTTGGAAATAAATTTTACAGTAGTATTTAAGAAAGGTAATATTCTCTAAACATTTGTCAATAGTGGCATGTTTACGTAGGATATTGAACATACATAGAACCTTTTGAAATTGTTGCCTGTAATTTAATTTTACACCAAATTGAAAAGCCTGCTGATATATCTGACCATATCCTCACGAAGTCATGACCTAGTTTCCATTCGGAGTGGTTAATTCTGTTGCGAAGTGTTACCACATGTCGATTATTTCTCACAATCAGTTTAAAACAAGTTAAAGTCAAGTTTATCTATTTCGTGATTTCATTGTTTTGTTATTATTTATTATTATCATTATTATTTATTTGTATTATAAATATAAATATGTCTCCTTAAAGAATTTCTTTAGCAATGATCTCTGTTTTATCATGTTTGCTTTCAAAAATCTAATTTAATTCAACAAATGATGACTTGTAATAAAGAAGGCAAAGGAAAGTACTATCTATTATTCTTGGTGGGAATTCCCATTTCCAATTTCGTGAAAATGTATCAAATGGCGAGAAGCAGCTACAGTTTTCCATTTTCAATAATAAAATTGTTTTTACGGGTCAATTCGGCTTCTTGGGGAGTCAATTAGGCTTGGTGAATAAGCTAGGTTCTTCGAGACAAATTTTTCTTATCGACAGTTACTTTGTCTTTCAGTCATCAAGTTGAAAAATAATGAATGTAAATATTAGTAAATAGTCATGATTTTCTTAAGCATCAGTGGTACATATACAAAATCTCCGAATATCTGCTCCAATGCGTTTTCAATTTCTCCACCTTAAACACTTTTCAGTGATTCCTAGTTCCTAGCTTTTAATACAAAAATTAGCAGAGCAATGCTTTTTAGAGCAAGCTTAATACAACACCAAAATCACCTAATCTAAATGAAGGCCCAAACTTGTGACTTGTTTAGGGTATGAAAAAGAATCTTCTAAAATTTGTGGATATTTGATTTTAAACAATCACTTGGTAGTTCTAGACTAAACAAAATTGCATTAAATGAATAAAATCAAATGAACAATAGGAAGCCCCTAACAGAGATCTGTTTTAAACGTTAAAATTGCGTTATTTCCTCAGAGAAAACATTTTACAATTTGATATGCTTCTTTAACACCACTTGGTATGACGTAAAAAGGCACAAAAATGTGGGTTTGCCTCATGATACAGTGAATCCTGACGATAACGTAGCATCGCTTCGTCGTTCGTTGTCAAGATATGACGAAGCTCGATTTTTGGCATAGTAGATGACGTGCTTAGTGACACGTGTTAAGATTAACGGAGGAAAACGCCGGCATTGGGCCACCGGAGGTGGTCCGTTTCATAAAATAGTCCGACATGTTTTCGACTTTCGTACTTAGCTTTTTAAGAAGGTTAAAGGAAGACAAAGCCCAACCTTAGGTACCGGCACCGTTTAGTAACGCAATTTAGATTGTTAAGAAGGTTAAAGTAGGGTGAAGCCGGGTGAAGCCGGGTCTTGAGTCACTGGATGTAGCCCCCTTTTATTGAGGCAGCCCAACACGTGTTCGTATTCAGTTTAATTAAGAAAGTTAAGACAAAACGGCCGATACCAGAAGTGACGGGTTTAGTGGCTAAACTCAACACCTGTAGGTATTTAGTTTTTTAAAAAGTTAATGCGGATGTTTAGTAGGGCAGTCCAACACATGTTCGCATTTAGTTTTCTTAAGAAGTTCGTATTTACTTTACTTGAGAAGATTAATAAGTCATTCGAACTTTGGCACCGGAGGTGGCGCGTTTAACGTCGCAGCTCGACACTTGATCCTATTTAGTTTTTTCAGGAGATTAAAAGAAGGTCAAATCCTTGGAGTCACCGCTGGTGGCCTATTACCTAGACAACGTTCTTGGAAGACGAAGACCAACCTTCGGCATCAGAGATAACGCGTTTAGTGGCACAGCCCGACACGTGTTCATATTTAGTTTTTTTGAAGATAAGAGAAGGGTGAAGCCTCGTATAGCGAGGTAGTCCGACACGTATTCGTATGTAACCCTCTTAAAAAGCGATTCCTACCGGTGTTCGCCGCAAATGACCACGCTAGTTTCTACTTCAAGAAGAATAAAAAGAAGCGCCTAGAAATAGCGCAGCGAAGCGTAAATGTAACAATTGTAGCTTCAATATTAGAAACGAACTTTCTTCGTTTTTATCAATTTTCAACTTTATTTGATCCTTTTCGTTTCAAATTAAGATGTTTAGATCTCTTGTACCGTACGATGGAAAGGGAATGAAGTCAAAGCAGACCATGACTCGCAAATATCTATTGCTTTATTCAAATTAACCTAACAACTCACAATTGTCAACATCTACATGGTAGAGGCCACGGCCTACTTCGACTTCGTCTTGCAGTGCAACCACTTCAAATAATGGAATCTCCAATGTTTGGTACCAACCACCTGGTTGTGTCGACGACATTATAAAGGTTCTATTTATCTAAATATAGAAAAATTGTTATCCGAACCAACCTTTCCTTTCTATAGAATAATTTAAGCTATATAAGAGGCACGCCGTAACTATCCATATGTAGATGTTCAGCATTTTTGAGGATTAAAATAAAAAATACATTTGTCGTGATATTCTACTGCCCATATTCACAGTTAGTGTTTGAGTGAGTTTATGCCTTGATTCCAGCAAGGATGCCTTTACCTGAGTCTTAGCACAAGTACAAGTTCGTATTTTTGACTTAAGTCTTAACTGTAATAGAGCATGATTAAGTAGAGCTCAAATTCGAACTTCGCTCAACATATTTCAAAGAGTATTGGGTGTATTTCAAAAAGCCTGAAACTAAACATCAACTGCAGGTATAGCAAAGCAGCTAAGCGGAGATATCAAGGCAAAATGTTCTGTTCTGACAAGAAGATTTTCTGTCAAAAATTAGAACAGAAAAGGCCACCAACTAGTACTGAAGAAATTTCAAATTATTGAGTTACCATTTGGTCAGTCCCAAAACAACATGGCGAGCATGCTACCCATAGGGGAAGAAGAAGAAGAAGACGCGTAGACATAACAAACATGCAAAATGTTGAGATAACAGAAACAGACTTTTGTTCAATCATTAAAAATATCCAAAACTGGAATCGACGGCATAGAAAATTTGTGGTGGAAATATCTCACAGGCACTCATCAAACTCTTGCAAGGTTATTTAACGAATGCATGGAAGACTTGTCTAAACTACCGAGTCAGGAGACCCACAAAACCCTAAAAACTAGTGTCCACCAACACTATAAAAAGTGCATCTAGTCTTTCGAGTAAAATTTAAAATGACTTATCCAGTCCAATAATACTCTCTCCAATCAACGCAATTTCCCATGCGCGTAGTACGTTTGGACTCACTTGTGTATACGGGGGAGTCCTCTTGGACTCTAAAGAGTATATATAGAAGATAGCCCTGGTCTTGACGTAGGTCTTGTCGTTTATCAAGACACAGTTGTTTTTAGTCAGTATTTTGCAGTGAAACCAACTCGACTTCATAGACCTTCTGGATTGCATTTTATTTCTTGACCACGCTTCGGACGGAAAAGTTCAGGTTTAGGGTAAACTTTGCATGGATCTTTTCAGCTCAACTTTCCTTCGACTTTTCTTAAATAACGTCCATGACAATCAAAGCGGCAATTAATCACCAGGCACGATAAACCCGAGTTTTGTTTATATTTGAGTACTACTGTATCACGACGAAGTTGTTAGATCGTGATCTACTTTTTGGTTACCTCTCTATTTTGAAAAATTTTATTTTGACAGATAAAAAGCAAAAAGTGTGAACTAGATCGCTCAGCGTTGTGCGTTCTGAATGCACGAATGGTTTCTTCTGTAGACTTTATCTAAGCGAGCGCCCTTTATTATTGGACCCCATAGACAAAAAGGCCTTGCTTATTACCTTGTCACCCTGATCACACTACTATTTAAATGAGTCTTCCGCAAAACAATGCCCTGTCTTCAGCGATTAATATTCAGAGAGAATTGACACGGTTTCCACCAACAAACAACTCGATTGCAAAGAAGACAATCCCAAAAGTAAAACTTTTTGTAACAAATAGCTTCTTATTTATGAACATATGCATATTCTTACGGAATTTTATTCTCTTGGGAATTCATTGAAATTTTAAAATGAAGATTTATAAGTATGGTTTGCTTATCTATTGTCAATGATGACCTAATCACCAATCCTTCCGCGTTCCAGGTTTCAAGAGGCCATGTAAACTTGAAAAAGGAAGTCAAACTATTATTACTACTAGCTCTATATGTAAAAGACCCCTGGAACTTCATATTTATAATCCTAAATGGGACTTTTATTAGAAACTTAACGACCCTGTGGAGAACCTTGTTTGTGGAGAATTTAATTAGTAGCTTTAATTTTATATATAGCTAGTTTGTCATATAGTTGAAAACAATTTTTGTCCCCTTTGCCCATCCCAGAGGAGGAGAAGCCGTGTTCAAGAAAGTAGTTTTTAAGTCAACTAATCTTAATAGATAATTTATTGTTGAGTTACTGAATAGAACAATAAAATATTAGGTAGCAAAATGAATAAGACATGAATTATATTCAAATATTGAGAAAAGACAGTAGATATGACATAAACCAAATAAATACAAATTGTTTCAACGCAAGTATTTTAATAAACAGATCAAAACCTCCGTGTATTCCAAACATAAAACACAAACATGGTATGTACTATTATGTTACAGTGGAAGTTCCTTAATTTCATACTAATGATGTTTTCTAAACAATAAATGTTTGATTTTCACGAGCTTTTGTAAATCTAGATACTAAATAACAAAGAAGTGATTAGTGATTACCAATTACTTTCTCATCGTGAAAAATTCCTGATTTTTTTTATATTTCATTATTTTTTTCCATCGAAAGTTCAAAATAATTTTTTCTTAAATGATATACTAGGCCATAAAAATAAAACTAGAAATTTCAAAACATTCACATCATTTTTTATTTTTGTTTTGTTTAGTCGAGACAAAATTGTATTTTAATAAATAAATTTTTAATCATACTCTGAAATATAGTAAAAATAACTCGTTTTCCCATTCCCATTACTGTTTGTTACTACTTGGAATCCCCAGGCGTCAATCCAAGTTTCTATAATAATGCCAACGGTGATAAGAAAATCTAGTCGGGTGTGAGGTTGGAGGCGCAGTCTCCAACTCCATTTCTGTCGTGTCAGGTGACGCTGTATAACCGTTCTACAACCTTGTGAAATTGTTTCACAACACAGCGAGAGAGTGAAATTGTTGACGTGTGTAGAGAAACGAAGAAGGCGTGTTAGTCATCCGTACATAAAAATTCTAGTGATTCCACAAAATCAACGTCAAAACAAAATATAATTGAATCATCATCATTTGTGAGATAAGTAAGTAAATATTATCTGAAACTTTCAGTGCAACTTGGAACAGTGCGGGGTGTCTGTAGTTTAATGCAACTTTATTGATTTTATACTTAGTGTATAGGCGTGACCATAACCTATATTCGAACTCAAAAATAGCTGTGCTTTCTAGTTGTAATATATTCGAACCGATTTTTCTTTTAAAATCAACGTTTTGGTTTTCAGAGCAACCACAATGAGTTATCCAGGATATCCACCTTATCAGCAACAGGTACGATAACAAAACAGGATATAATTATGTTAATTAGACCACTTAAGCGTGCAAACAAAATATTTACAAATCGTTTCAAAAATAATGAACAGTCAATTTATTTAATGATGAAAAATTCCAACTAAATCATAGCTAACTAATCTATTTCTCTAACCTCACTTTTCTAATTAACAAAGCCTGTAAATTTTCTGAGCACCATTAACATATTGATTTTATACAGGCTCCGGGGATGCCTGGCGCCCAACAGTCGGCGTATCCACCCTATCCCACAGGAGGAGCTCCATATCCAACAAATACCGCTCCTTATCCCCCACAAGGTGTTTATCCACCCTCTTTAGGATTTAGTTCGAATTCTCCTATGTATATGCCGCAGCCGAGTTATCCTGGTGCTCCGCCACCGCAAGCATCTTATCCCCCATCCCAACCATCTTATCCTCCATCCCAACCATCTTATCCTCCATCCCAACCCCAACCACCAATGCCGGGCGCTCAACAAGTCTATCCACCTCAACAACAGTATCCAAATTATGGTGCTCCTCCGAAAACTGGAGGGTCAGCTCATTCGCAATCATCCTATCCAAATTACGCACCAGCATCATCGCATGGTAGTAGCACACGAGATGTCTTACCAAAGGTGAGCTAACTTCACATTTTTATCTTTATTATTATTTGCTAATCACACTAATTAAACAAATGTTTTTTATTTATTTTCTGTGGCTTTAAAATAACAACTTTTGACATTATCAAACACGTGACTATTATTATGTGTAACACAGCAATCGTTAACCTTGACTGTGCAATAAAATAATTTATTCACCTTGTTTCGTTGAAGGTTGTGTATCACATGTTTTGGAAATTTCAAGTATAACTCTCGGGATAATTTTTATTTTGTCGCTAATAAAAAAAACACAATTAGAAAATATTGCTGCAGTAAGCTGAAAATAATTCCTAATTACAATTTAGAACGCCTCGCCTCCTGCGAGAAATCTGTATTTATTGGAAAATAGAGCGGCAGGAACTTTTACAATAAATTAAAGTCTACAATTTTTAAATGGAATTTATAACATCTAAAGTCTGATCTACACTAAAAGAAATTTTTAAATTTACTTCTATGAAGCTATTTATATTTTGTGTTTAATAATAAACAGTATGAATAATTTATTAATACATGATTCATTTATATTGGACAAAACGTTAACGTAGGTTATCACATATATGATAATTGCTTTCAATGACGATTATGTTTTAAGAAATATTACAGTGCGAGGGTTCAAATAAACAAATGAAACAATTTCTTTTTATATTCCGTGCGTTCTTTCATTGTTACTTTTCAAGTTTCTATTTTACCGCTAGAAACCATTATGCTTATGAGCAATATCTATTTCAATTATCCCGAGGAACTTAGCACGACGTGGATAAACTTCGAGCAAATTTCTCGTTAGTTCAAAGATATGATTGCCTGCAAGATCGATATTAAAATAAAGTAAATGGGAATCATCATTTTGATCGATGCAACTCGTTAGTAGATATGCTATGGGGGTTCTAGATCTGGATCAATCTTAAAATGAGTTTCGTAACGTTCTCGTACGGCCTGAAACATTTTAGAACGTTTCAAATCGCGACTGTAATTTATCATCTTCAACTCTAACTAATTCTGTAATTTGGCAACAGCGATCGGGTTTCACTACGTCACGGTATAATCGTTGCAGTCTAAGAATCGTATTGTGATATTATTCATTTATAAGCATTCAGATTTTGACTGATCGCGGACAAGTTGTCTGAGGTCTGCCTCAGTGACCATAAAGTATTTTTTAAAGATAATCCATGTTGGACAGATTACCAAAAAATTCAAAAAGAAGAATTCCGAAGTGAGAATGGCTTGCTAATTTGCGCCTGACGATTTATGATGCAAAAATGTGGGGGTGTCATTACAAAGCTACATATGATGGACGGTTTGCATTCGGGGTGCAAACAAGGTGCGAAGCACGAACTTTCAGTCTCAGTTGTGATTGCAAGGCAAACGTGTGCTCCTAAAACAACAAAATCCCAATTGTCAGACTATTCCACCAAGCTCAAATGTATCAAAATGGCGGAAGAAAGAGTGAGCATTAGGTACAAACAACCTTGCCAAATTTGAAGATTTATAACATTTATTATCGTTCCTGATGATGTTTTACTGTCACTCGATGATCATCCTCAAACTAATTTTTAAATTTCCAATAGAGGTCGCGACAATCGTGTTTTTTCCATTAGTCTTAAAGTTTGTTGGTAAAACAGCATACTTTATCCGGTACCGTTTACATAATTTATGTGTACATAACCTGTTGTTTTTGTTAAAACACGCGATTCCTATCAACCAACAGATAGCATTAAATTTTGTGAATTAATAGCGAACGATAGTTCAAGCAGCGTTGTCAAAGTTAGCTGTAAATCTCCAGATCTGATGACTATAATTTGTAACCGTTTCTGAAGATCTTCACTGTTACACTAATTTTTTAATTTTCAATAGATGTCGCCCACTTCGTGCAAATCGCGAATAATATACTCGAATGCATGACTCATAAAATGGCGGATGCCATTGAAATGTCGACTGTAAAGAGTTTATAAATTGATCTTTTTGAACTGCAATCTCAACAGCAGCGCGCTTATAAATTCAGCTTCAATATGACTATTCGGTTTGCACTCGCTTTGCAAACCAAGCCTTATACTATACAGCTTATGAACTTAAGTTCAAGTATTACGCCGATAACATGTATTTATAATATGATGCTAGGGGTTGCGAAAATCTGGAAACCATAGCATTGCCTCTGCCTGCCTGTACTGATCGCTGACTAGAGGTAAATATTTTTATTGAGTAAATTTGGTCTGAACCCTGTGAGTGGAACACTCATGTTCCGAATCTCACACTGAGTTCATTCTATGTCGGGGATAATAGCCCAACAGGCAGCTTTATAAGCGTAAACGGGTGGCTCGTGGCACAAGATGGATCAATTAGCATCATTCTTCCACGATATTTGCGTTTATTGCGCTGCCTTTAGATACTATTACGTTACCTATCCGTACTTGATCAAGCTGAGTTTTTGAAAAATCTCATTCTACTTAGGAATAGATCTACAGACGTTTCAAGTTTCTATTTTGTATTCTGTATTCTAGGAGTATTCACCGGGATGTCCACTTGAAAAATTCGTAACTCGGTAAACTATGGGTCGATCGAGTTGAGACTAGGTGGATACTGATGGCGTCCATTCGCTTTTGGGGTCGATTAGTATAAAAAGAATGTAATTTATCTTCTTTTTAACCCTTCCTAAGCAGTTATATGAGGTCCTAGGGAAATGGAGTTAGTAAGGTTGGGTGCACCGTCGAGATTCTATTTAATTAATGTTGAGATTCAGCAAGTAACTCTTCCAAACTTTTGTGCACTTTGCATCTAGAATCGGTTAAAATGCCCGGCTGAACTCGGTGATAGGAAATTTTGAGATTTCTTGCGAATTCGTTATTTTTGGTTTGTTGACCTTTTTTAGAAAACGACGTTTTGTACCTGAAAATCGCATTTGATGGGATAATGATGACAACAGTAGGGGAGTTGGTGCTTATTAAAGACTACCCTCTACAGCCATACAGACAATGGTAGCAATCCGAGTATTGCTGAACGTTGCTATCATATAATACATGTGCAATGTGACTTGATTTCTTCTTCTTTTAACACTGTAAATTACTTGGAATTTGATTATTTGAAAAACCATTCATTTTGCAACAAACTAATCTTATTTTGAAACGAGATTCCTTCATATGACTAGAACATTCGAGCTCAGAATCTCACACTGAGTTTATTCTGTATTGGGGATTCTGAGGGGGAGCATATAGATATGGATAAACCCAAATCTATTTGGATTGTTCTATCTCAAGAGTCACAAAAATGAAATGAATGGAAATAGTAGCGCTGGCTTTAGAGACCACCAAGCTATTTATGCATGCTTGACCAAATTAAGTTTTTGAAAGATCTCGAGATGGGACCAAAGGGTCTCAGTTCGCTTAAAAATGGGTCAACAGAAGTTCAAATTTCTATCTTGCCGCCTACGGAAAAATTATGATCAATGCGTTTTGTTATGTCTGCAATTACCCCGAGAAACCTAATGCGACATGATAAACTTTAAGCAAATTCCTCGTTAGTTCAAAGATATGATTGAGGATGGAATTGCCTGCAAGGTCAATATTTAAAAAAAACAAATAGATATCATCATTTTGATTCATACGGCAAATTTAGTAGATATGCAGTAAAGGTTATGGATCAGTCTTAAAACGAGTCTAGAACGCTTTTGAAGCGCCCTACACGGCTTCAGAAATCTTCTTAAAATTATTTTCGGAAGCGTACCCCGGATCGCTTCAAGGCAAGAATTTTCAACTCTAAGCATGCTTGGTGAGTTAACCAAAATATTGTCCTCTATAGCCATGTAAGAGTTCAGAATCTCGCACTGAATTCATTTTGTACCGGAGATTCTGACGGGAAGCACAACTTTGCGTTTGGGGGAGTGGTGACCTAAATAAAACTAAAAGGTTTCGTTCCGATATAGGATAGGTCTACAAGCCTATGGAATGAGTTTGTTATTCTTTCAGGTTTCTCGACTAGAGATCAAAATTCAATAACTAAAAATTTTATCCGATAACGGTAAGAGATAACGTAGTTGCGTTTTGCAGATTTGTAAATAGGAGACCATTATCTGATTTCCCAATGAAAAACAGAAGGTGATTGCCGTGTGCGGCCAATTATAAAAAAGACCAAACCTCCATCGATCGTCACGAGATTGGAATATATGTGTCATGTGGAAGCCTCTTAATAAGATTGATGCAGGTTCAGTTTTTTGTTTTTCGAGATGGAACTTTTTTTCATCTTTTTATCATGGTTGGTACTTAATTATCCTACATACGAGTCAGGCTCGAGCAGTCTTCGATTGTTTTCTTGTTGGGATAGTCTGGCCATAGTAGTTGGCTTTCTTTTGCAAAATTTTCTTTCTTTCATTGAATACCTTAAAGTAACTAACTTTTAGGCTAATTTCATTGTGAATTTGGAAAAAACCCAGGCCGCGTTCTGTTTTTAGCAGTGAGATGTTCCGATTTACGATTTCTTCGCTATCTGTACGCATTCGCCATCAAAATCGCACATACTCTTTGAAATCTTTCCATAGCAGTGATTGCACTTTGACCATTTGGCCATTGGATAAATCTTGGAGCAATACCTACCATATAGGCTATTGTTACCTTCCATACAGCACTAAAGCATGTACCTTTTCCTGCTGCAAATTTAACACACACAGTTACTAACAATTGAAAGTAACATGGTTTCAATGTCTGCTGATAGCATTGCAAGAATCGATCGGTAAGTTGTAACAAGTTTTACAAGGATCTGTCAGAACAGAGAGTGTCTAAACGCATCAAATTGCTGATATTAAATGCGCAAAGCAAAAGAAAGAGGCAGATCCTCAAGGTCGTGATGGACCAAGCTCTTCATGACCTCCCAAACAGTTTGAAAACAATTCTACTTATTTTTATGGCTTTGAATGTTTGAGGGTTAAGTTTTTGCGAACCCACACGTTTGTGTGAACTGTCTGAAAGACAACAATGCAAGAATTTTCGAAAAGCTTTTGAACAACCTTAAAATTAGAACTTTTATAAAGAAAGCTTATGAAAAATGCTGCAGAATGGGTTTTTGCATTTTTTTTGCTCTTTCTGGTGAGCTGCAATTCTGGAGCGCCAACAAAGATATGTGATTTAAAAAAAATTGAAAAGAAAAGAGATAAAAGATCTAATAACTGCCTTATTCATAATAAAGATCGTTAAATCACTAATTTTAACTAAACGAGGACTAAATCAGTTTTAAATAGAAATTTAAATTTTTAAAAGTCTATTAGATTTAATTGTAGCAGTTAAATAGACTTGGACTTCACTCGATCTATTTTTAGATCTGTTTCTAACTAATTAAATTATTCATATTGTTAGAATTAGACAATTTCAAGCTGATAAGAGTAGTACTAGAAAACAATTAATACTGAAATATTAAATATGTAAATATATCCCATCAATCTTTTTCGTTATTTATGTAGTTAGCGGTTGTATAGTTTCAAACAAACCGCATTGCTATTTTAAAGTTTCTATTTATGTGAAGACAAAGCTTTTATGTAATAGTAAGTAATAACGGCACATTTGTTTACGATAAGAAAAGCTTACAGCTAAAAGTTGAACTAGTTAATTCCTTCCTTTTTCTTAGATTCGAAATTTCGTGCAACCTTCATTAAGATAATACTCACCGAGAATAAATTATCTTCCCTAAAGACACTAAACCAAAATCCCTCGAGAGTTAGCTCGGGCAACCTTTGGTTTCCCAAAGGTCCTTTTGGGTTTGCAACGAGCTCCCGTAAGGATTTATTTTAAGAAGGCTGCTATTTGTTCTGAATGATTGCGTGTACTAGATCCCTTGATGAGGTAATTACGTAATTTCACTACACTTTGTTGAACATAATTTTTATTTTTACTGCATGTTTCGGCTTCAACTTAAAAAAAGAAGAGAGATTTAGAAAGGTTTTACTTTTAATCTTTCAGTTCATTTGGAATTTTTCAATATTCTCTTTCTTTTGACATCCATCGACATATTGTAACTTGTATTCTTCATATTTTTCAACAATATAGTCGATAAAAGTTCTTTTCCGGACTCGTTTTGACTATGGGACAGTTTATGTATCAAAACACAAATGTTTGAATTTTGTACGAGAATAATTCATGATAAACTAAATAAAATCAAAAATTCAAAATTTCCATGGCAAATCAAAAATAGAAAAGAAAGAACTCTACGCTCTACAATGGTGCAGATAAAGAAGAAATCTTGAGGTTTCTACAAAATATTTTTAACGAAGTTTTGTCTTCTGTTCATACATGTACTTAGATTTCGATTCGTGGAATTTTATCTTCTCTGCATGTTATTCTTCATTGGGACAATATCAAATGATACCAAACATCAATGTTGTGTTTGGATCAGTTTTATTGAACTTTTGATTGTCTATCATCAAAGTTATAGGAATCTCTTCTTCAATTAATTTTTTAATCATATTTCAACACACACTTAACTGTTTTCAATAAGTGAAGGCCATATTCCTTCAGAAAATCCGTAAAATAAACATTCCATTTGAGTGGTGCTTGTTTTAAATCATACGCATAACCGACAAGATTTTATCTGTTTCTTTAAAACCTTCTGGACATTTTATGAAAATATCTTCTGCCAGTGTTCCATACAGAAAATCAGTTTTGACGTCAAATAATTTTATGATATTAGGCATTTTTGAGCTGCTATTGCCAAAACATATTAACTGAATTATTGGACTAAAAGTATCTGCATGATCTTCGCCCTTTCTTTGTCCATACTCCATCAATCTTCTTTTTGAAAATCCATTTACTATTTAGATAACAACCTCCAGCTTCTTCAGGATCTACAAACTCAAATGTGTTATTTTTCTTCATTCACTGTTACTATCCTTTATCTTCGGCTAGTTCTTCAATTGCATCTTCGTTATTTTATTTTTGCTCTTCGCTTTCTTTTAGTAAGTTCTTCATTTACATTTACGTTTCTTTTGTTCAGTTTCACGATTTTCTTTTCGTTCTTCATTGGTACAAAAGTTCAAAAAGTCTTCACTTTTATATTGAGCAGGTGGGCCGTGTGAAAAATAAAAAATCCTCTTCTGTTCATCATTGAATCTCGTACTTAAAAACTGAGTTTTTTCTGAAATAAATGGACGGCCACGGTATCATGTTTAAGGAACTCTGAGACAGTAGCCTGATTGTATTTCATCGTTTAAATCAAAATTGTAATTTCCAGAAAAGTCACAAACTACTGCCCTCTGAGCAGTGTCGTATCGGACGAAAAAGACCTACTGATAATTCAAAAACCACGAGCATTAAGAAATTTTAAAGTTCCTCTTTCTTGGTATCTCGACGTTCCAGTACGACATATACAATTCCTTTAAGAAGTCATTGCTGTTGGTGGCCGCAAGCGGCCCTAAATGAGACAAAGTTTGAACTTAATCCCTATAATACTTAAGAAGAGTTAAGATCTGAAGGGACTTAAGCAGGAAAACGAATTGGAACCCTTGAATCATCTTAAGAAGGCGAGAATTTCTATAAAGTTAAAATCTTGACTGTTGGTGGCCGCAAGCGGCC
>VTPC01007370.1:36004-54597 GCA_011009095.1 Ignelater luminosus
TAGCTCTCTCGATTCTTTCTTAATTGTATGATAGATAAGAAGATTCAAGACGAGCTCAAGGTGTAACCGCCGAAGGCGGTGTTGTTGAAAAATAGGCGAAAGCTTGGTCCTAGATCCACGATAACTTACCTTAAGGAAGTTAAAACGCAAAAGAAAGCAAAAGAGGAGGTAGAAGTTTCCTGAGTAGCGCTGCAAAGCGACGAGGCATGAAGCATGACTGTTATTCTTATGATAGGCCGCCACAAGCGTCCCTCCCTGATAACTTTATCTTAAGAAGGTTAAAAAGCAAAACAAGGAGAAGCACGACCGACGACGTAGGAGCTTTGTGTATAAATATGTAATGGTCCCAGAAGATAAGGTCCAAATTTAAAGTGGAGAAAGTGAAGCACGACGGTTAATTAAGGTTAAACAGTAAAAGAAAGCTAAACAATGACGACGCAAGACATACAGCATCGCGTTGGACTGGACTAGAAAGACCCAACAACGATACATAAAACATGGGGACGCTACTTATTAAATAAGGAACATTATTGCAGGTTGTTAGGTTGAAGGACTTCGTATAGTTTCATTGCGCTTTAGGGCACCACATAAGGCAAGGTCACACCGAGAGATTTCTTTGTAACTTGGTGTTCCAGTCCGACATTACATCTGAGAACGGCACAAATTTTCCTTGGTGTGACTCATAAAAGCACTCTGTTGCTTGGCGAAGAATTCTGAGATTGTTTCAGAAAAGATCAATAAATTCTCGAACAGGTTTTTGTAGAGTTTCCATGATTTTATAAATGCCAAGACAGGAATCACAATCTGAAAGCTAGCAATCAATGAACGATAGACTGCACATGCACACCATTTTAAACACAGTCTGCTCATTCATGATAGAATTCATTTTGGAATTCTCCATCAGTTTTACATATTACGAATGGTGCACACACAAACTGCTGCATATCACTCTGGCTTGCTAGCAAACAGTTTTAGCTCAGGGAATTTTGAAAGTTTAGTCAAGTTTAGTATTAGGAGACTTTCATTTTCTTGGCTTCATTGAAAATATAGTTCTTGATGCCCTGGCATTGGTCTAGTTATTTCTTCACTCTTGTAAAATTTCTTAATAATATTGGCAGGTTAAGAGAGGAATTAAATAAACTAAATGGTTCAATCCTATTGTAAGATGAATCATCACTGTCAAAACTATCAGGGATCTACCATCATTTCCCAGTTGATAGTCACACTCTGATAGTTTTACTCTCATTCTTCACTTTGAAGGTTCCTTTCCACAGCTGTCACAGACTTTGGAATATTTTCTTGGTAGATTTGACTGTTCCAATGGAAACTTTAAAATTTGGTGCTTTCTTTTTTATCTAAGACTCATCTTCTATGATCTCTTTTGCGTGCTGATGGTCTTTCCATTTCTTTGATATTGGTTTTTGTTCATATTCTTTTGTTCAAACTCTACAGGAAGAATCTGATTAAACCTTTCTATTATGGCAGATAAAGCTCATAGTACGCCATTTGTGATTGCTTTGACTAGTTTGGCACTGTTATTAGTTTTTGCTGTTTTGAGTTAATGAAGTCAGAGGTCATTAATTCATTTTTGGCCAACCTTTTACTCATTCTTCTACTCTACAACATGGTTCAATGGATGAGCCTCAATTCACCTTAATTTTGTTAAATGATTTCAATTTCTTCTGATTACTAGTTAAATTCTATTGAAAGTAAACATTCAATGAACAGTCTCAGATATAATCAAAATTCAGAATGCTCAGTAAAAATTGATAAATGAAATTCCCTAATTTTTTTAGGTGATTTTATTTTCAAATTGCAGATGGTAACTCGTTAATTTTCCAGTAGTAGACAGTAAGAACTCTAGATCTCAAGTCGCAATATAGTAACCTATTAAACGATGAGGAAGAAAATTTTTCAGGTCATATCTCACAATGCTCTTAGTTTTCTAAGATTTTAAGAGTTTCCCTGACATTTTTATAAATTCCTGGATTCCCTACTTCTCACTGTTTTCAAGCTTGCTGGGCACCTTTGCAAATGGAATTATGTAACTAAACAGCCAAGATCACTTTAAATATTACACACTGAATGTGTCGATCCAATGTGCTTTAAAAATAGCATTAAAAAAAGCAGTGACTAAGCTAAAATTTAAATAAAACTAAACTGACAATGTCAAGGTAATCAAAACGGTGAAAACCACAATAAATTTATCTTCAACAAATGTGACGCAATAAAAACGCCAAAAGAAACTCCCCTCGCGCAATACTGACGTCATCATTGTTTTACTAACACGTCATGTATACATCATACATTTTAACTAAATTAAAGGATTTTTTTTGAAATCAATGAAAAATGCCTCATTTTATATATCTTAATGAAAAATAGTTGTGATACACCACAAATTCAAACACTACACCGAATCTCCTTGACCTCTCATTAGCAAATTGCAGGCGTTGGCTTCTTTTATTATTTAATTGAATTTAATTAGATTATTACCAACGCAAACGATTGTCACTCTTAAAATGTTAACTCAAAAAGAAGTTCCAAAAACAACCTACAACCCCCCTTAACTAACTATTTAGCATTTTAATTATCACGCCTCGCATGACATATGCAAATGACTAAAATTTTCTATAACCTTGTAACGAAAACAAGATAACAACCCTGGACAAAAACGCGTATTTCCATTAAGCAAATTGCTCTCTCGTAGTTTTAAAGCACTTTGCAGCTTAAAAAAACTTCCATTAAATTTAAATCAGTGAACAAAGAGGTCACATACTAGTTGCAATGAGCACGGTTAAGTTTTTAAAATCACATTAATGTTTCAATCCTGAAATAGATCTAATAATGACTTTATTTTTTATAGAAAAACCCTACGGTTCTTCCAGCACAACCCTTTGATCCCAGGGCAGATGCGGAGATTCTGCGGAAGGCTATGAAAGGATTTGGTACTGATGAAAAGGCTATTATTAATGTGTTAGCACGTAGGACAAATGCACAACGTATGGAAATTGCTGTACAATTCAAAACTATGTATGGCAAGGTAAATTGAATATTTAAATCTTGTTAGAAGAAATTTTTAAAAATCATTCATTACAGGATCTGATAAAAGATCTGAAGAGCGAATTAAGTGGAAGACTTGAAGATCTGGTAGTTGCTTTAATGATACCCTTACCACAATATTATGCTAGAGAACTACGAGAAGCCATTTATGGTGCGGGTACCGATGAAGACTGCTTAATTGAAGTTTTTTGCACTTTGAGCAACCGTGAAATCCAAATAATTCGTAATGCCTATCAGACTAGTAAGTAATATTATTATAGCTTTTTTGGGATTCATTAAAAATTGCTTTATTAGCGTTTGGAAGCTCATTGGAATCAGATTTACGTGGAGATACTGGTGGCCATTTCAAACGTTTAATGACTTCCTTATGCAGTGCTGGTCGGGATGAAAGTGGAATTGTTAACCAAGCACAGGCATCAGCTGATGCACAACAATTATTACAAGCTGGTAAATAAATGTTTTTGGTATTAATTACTGTTTAATTCTTAATTATGTCTGCTTCCAGGTGTAATGCAATGGGGCACAGACGAATCAACATTTAATATGATCTTATGTCAACGTAATTACAACCAACTCAGATTAGTCTTTGATGAATATCAACGTATGGGAGGGCATGATATAGAACAAGCCATCAAAGGAGAATTTTCTGGAGATATCGAGCAAGGTCTTCTTGCTATAGTACGTGCTATACGTAACCTTCCAGGATTCTTTGCCAAACGTCTACATGGCAGTATGGCTGGTATGGGAACAAGTGACGGACAATTGATTAGAATCATTGTAACAAGGTGTGAAGTTGATATGGGAGATATCAAATTAAATTATGCTGCTAAATATGGAAAGAGTTTAGCAGAAGCTATCGCTGTAAGTTTTGAATATTTATGAGATTAATAAAAATTCGTAAACTCCCTTTTTCTGTTCTAGAATGACACATCCGGAGATTACAAGAAATGCTTGTTGGCTCTTATTGGAGAATATTAATCTGATTACAAAAAGTACACGTTATTTATGATGATAAGGGAACTTTTGTGTCTTTTAAATATTGCCTAAGAATATACAAGTATTATATTTATAAGAATTTTTTAAGGCTTTTTGAAAATTAATGAGACTATATTTTCATATAAAACATTTAGAAAAAGGAATGCACTTTAAAGTTTGTTTAATATTGTAAGTTTTAAAGGCCTAGGTGTTATATTGTTGTTTATAACTTACTTTTAATAATAATATTTTGGAAGATAGAATGTTTCTCATATTTGTTATTTTTTATTCAGATATTCTTGTACAATTAAAGTTGGATGTTTTAAATCTGTTTTAATTGTTATTATTTTTGAATTCACTTATAATATGCTCTGTGCTTTGGAACACAGAAGGCAATAACTGTTCAGTTTTAACAGAAATATAATTTTAAAGAACTACCATCATTTGAATCTTGAGGAAGTAATTATTTCGGTTTCATATTGTAACTAATATCTAAATTATTGATAGCTGCCTCTTTAACTAAAGCATCAGCCCTTTCATTTCCTATATTTCCAGAATGGCCCTTAATCCATTAGAATATAATATTAAAATTTTTAGGTGTAATAACCAAATATCTTTTAACAAATTAATTGGTTTTTCATATTAGCCAAATTTAAAAAAGCAGATTTACTATTTGGTATTATCTTCTAATTTAGTAAAACATTATTATCATCTATAATATAGGCTAAGGCTTTATAAATAGTATAAAGTTTGCATTGGAATCACATAATTTAAATTATCTGTGTTAATTTTTTATTATTATATGAAATATGCAGGTGAATTTGATACAAATTAATTTAAACTTTAAAACTTCTGAATACATTTATTTTGGTATGAAAAAGAATTACATCACTACATGAAATGAGAGCTGGAACACAACTGTGCTATTTTATTATTTCTTCTAATAAAATAATGGCAAGGCATGGTCATGCTTACTTGACTCAATGTAGTTTACTTTACTTACTTAATCGTTGGGTCTATCTGTCTTTCCGCGTAAGGCCATTTTTTGAGTTGAGTTCACTTCTTGTTTTTACATATCTTCTTCCATAATTTCCTATCTTTCGCCTCGTCTCGCACTTGTTCTCATTTTACTTTTCTTTTTTTTCTAGATACTTCTTAATTTCTTCTTCCCATGTTCGCCTAGGTCTACCTCTTCTTTTTCTTCCCATACTCCTAGCCTCATACACTTTCTTTGGTATTCTATTCTCTTGCATTCTTATTATGTGCGCAAATCATCCTAGTTGTCTTTCTTCAATTTTCTCTTCTATTGGCGTTATATTTAATTGGTTTCTAATTACACTGTTTCGTATTTTGTTTCTTCTACATTTGTTGACTATTAGTCTTAAATATCTCATTTCAGCTGCATTTAACTTACTTCTTGTTCTATTATTTAATGTCCAACTTTCACTTCCGTATGTTGTAACTCGTATTACTACTTTCTTATATGTATATTTCTGTTTTAATCTTCTCTGGTATCTCTTCCTTTATCAAAAACGTTGTCTTTATTGCCCTGAAGAGTCTGCCGGCTGTTTTGGTTCTTTTGTTAATTTCATCTTATATTTGGCTTCCTTGATTAACTATGCTTCTCAAATATTTTCCACATTCAGTTTTATTCCTCTCTTTTCCGTTTCATTTATATAGGTATTCAAGTTAATCTGCAACGCTTGTTCTGAATTCGCTATTAAAACCATGTCATCTGTAAACGGCATTACATTCACTTCTACAGGTTGTAAGTTCCTGTACCCTGCATTGTATGTGTATAGCCTTGGTTTGCATGCCTTTATAACATCATCCATTACTAATTTGAACAGTAACGGGCTAAGGTTACTTCCCTGCCTCATCCCTTCCCATGTTCTGAATTTATCTCTTTTCTCATGTCTTATTCGTACTAAGCTACAACTTTTCTCATACAGGCTTTTCACTGCCTCTATCTATTTTGTGTGAACTCCCCTATTCCTTAAACTTTTCCATATTTCTTCCCTCCTGAATTTATCAAAAGCTTTCTCTAAATCTATGTAACATATTTGGATCTAATCCTCTATTATTTCTTATAGTTTTTTTCCCTAGATGTCTGATTGCAAATATTAAATCCTGGGTTTCTCTTTGACTTCCAAACCCACATTGAGCTTCATCAATTGTTTAATCTATATGCTCTCTCAGTCTCTTCTGTATGATTCTTGCACATAGTTTCCCGGTACGCTACTCAATGTTACTCTCCGATTGTGGTTACAATTTTAGCTATCTCCCTTTTTATAGATTGGAACAAATATTCTCATGGTTTAGTTGCCATAATGCTTTTGTCCCATATTTGAAAATTTTGAGGAGTGATATCATCAATCCCTGCTGCTTTTCCATTTTTAAACTGCTTTTTCCACTTCTTCCATCTTAATTTCTATTCCTTCTTTAGCCTTATAACACTTTCTTGCCTTTTGTCTTGTTGTAGATCTTTCCCAGAGAGCAGGTCCTCCCTTCTTTGTCCCTAATCTCTTGAAAAATATGACTCTTTTTATTTCTCGTATTTTTTAAGATAATATAAAATTGTTTTTGGTTTTCTTCATACAATCCAAATTTACTCCAGGCTGATTGTTTTGCTTTCTTTATTTCCACTGTCACTTTCTTTCTTGCTACTTTGCATTCTTCATATTCCTTCCTGTTTTTCATATTTAGGTAACTTTTCCATTTCAAGTTTTTATATTTAAACAGCTTTTTGACTTCTTTGCTCCACCATTCTGTTCTGTTAACATTGTCCTACTTTATTTTTACTGTTCCGCAACTTTTTTGCTGCATTTATTAATGCCCTTTTATACACTTCCCATATTGATTGCCCCTGATTCAGTGTCTCTATTTCTCTTAGTGTTTCTTTTAGTTCTGTTTGATATTTATTTCGCGTTTCCTTATCCTTTAATTTAAACTCCTTATTTTTTCATTCATAGTCCTTTTAATATTTTTACTTTTGGTTTCCTTTTTTAACATTAACGTGGCTTTAAGCATAAAATGATCAGTTCCTATTTCGTGTCCTCTGTACACTCTTATATCATTAACCTTACCCCCATAACTGTCTATTAAAACATAATCTATAATTGAATTTTTCTTTTTTCCTTCTCTTCGCAAGTTATATTATTAATGTTTTTGTGTCTAAACTTAGTGTTTATTATTAATTAATAATTCATACGCATTTCTATTATTCTTTTCCATTCCCATTTTGAGATACTTCCCCTTCTCTGCCAATGTATTCCTCTACTCCTAAATTGTTATTTCCGACCCTGCCATTAAGGTCTCCCATAACTATTATATTTCCATCTGCGTTATCCATAGTGTTGTGTAACTCTTTAAAAAATCTTTCCTTGTCTTCCTTTCTCGCGTCCTCGTTCGGCCCATTTGCTATCATTATATTCCAAAAATCTAGTTGATCTACAAGTTGTATCTGAACATATATGATTCTTTCACTTACATATTTTATTTCCCCCACTGTATTTATCCTATCCTTTTTAATTAATAATCTTACTCCTGAGCTAGCGGGTTCTTTCTCCTGCACTCCGCTCCATATTAGCTAGTATCCTTTGTGGACTCTTTTATGTCCTCTGCCTTTTCTTTTCGTTTCAGTTACACCCATATATTCTATTTTGCCTTTTCTTATCTTTTAAGCTTCTTCTCATGTTGCTAACTTTACTATCTTTGTTGCCACATCTACCTTCTTTACATTTTTCTTAGTTGACATAATATTAATTTTCTTATTTCTCTTTTTCTTTTTCTCACCGTCTATACTCATAACCTTTTTTTATAGCACTGTTCTACATCTGTATTCCATCCGGGGTATTCAATCTAGCTAGTTTTTTGGATCATCTCTTTTGTCCACCAGAAGTTTATCCTTCTCTTTATCCCATTTCCGCTCTTTTCCGTTTCTCATTAACTTCATATAACCCTCCTTTACTTGCTTACCCTGTTTCTCCTTTCTTTTGCTCGCTTTCCGATTTTATATTGGATTTCTCTTTCGTATTTCGTCATATCCTCATTGATACATATATATTTTATGTTCCTTGATATTTTTCAGCTTATTTTTATTTTTTAACACTTAACTTGTCTGTCATATTTTGCATTTCCATGACGCAAGTCTTTGCCCCCATCTTACTGGCACTTCTTAATATTTATCTCTACTGTCTTTGTTATGAAATCCTCGAAAGACTCTCTTGTGGCTTTATTATCGTTTGTATCAATGGCTATTCCCGTAATTATTAAATTTGCTCTATTTTTCCATTTGCTACTTTCAAAATTCCCTTTCCAGATTACCATTTTTCTCCTTCAATTCTCTAATCTGCTCGAAGTTTTCTCCCTGTTCTTTTCTAATATTCTTGATTTCTTTCACCATTTCTATATTTCTGTTCATTAACTCTTTTATCATGTTTATCAATACTTCTTCGTTACCTTTCGACTCCTCGCATTTCCTTCCTGGCGATCTTGTTATTTTCCTCTTCCCAAACACTTTGTCAAATTCCCTTGTTCTTTTCTTTGCATTATTCTCACTGCCACTTTCTAATTCTGATTCCATTTCTACCCTTTTTAATTTAATTTAAAGTCCTGTAATAAACTCAAGGAATTTATACTATTGCGATCCGTAGAACGTTTCTCCAAGATAATGAACTTGAAAAGCAGTGAAAGTCTCCTATATTTAATAGCTAGTATTAGTAATCCCATTTTTAAATTAAGATGGTTGGAAATAACGACGTAGAATTTTTTAAAACCAAACTACAACACGTATGCAGAAGACATGTCATTTCATCCTAACATTGAAAATTATGAAAACGAGGCTTCAACTTCTCTTAATAATTCTCAATTAGAAAAATCATCTTCGGTTGCCATACAATGTTTGGAATTAGAAGGTACAGATACAAATTACTGTCAAATATGCAATAAAAAAATTTTTTTAAAACTGAATAGTGTACTGTCATCGTCCGCGCTTGTAAATAGGATAGATCTCACGAGGTCGATGGATCTTCGACCAACGTGTATTTATCTAACGAGAGAACAACACTTTTCACGATACCAACCGATCTTGAACGATTAACAGATCTGTGGCAAATGTGCCTTAGATAACGAGAAATCAACGGATCTCACGATATTAACAGAATTTCCAGACTCAGGGATTTTATGAAAAACGTGCCTTTTTAGAATAAGAGATCAACGGATCTTACGGAGCCAGCGAAATCTCGAAAGATTAACGGGTAAGTTGACAGGCGTGTCTTTATTGAACTAAAGATCAATGGATCTCGCGAAATCTATGGATCTCAGTAATCAACGGACTGCAAGAGATCGATGCCATTTAAAGTGTCTTTATTTATTTTATTAAATTAAGATTTGATTTTTGGTGCTAATTAGATTTTATACTTTCATATTCGAAAAAATAAAATATACATAAGCAGACCGCGGACAGATTCAGAATTAATTTGTAAGAACTTGCAGGCCTGACCAAGAAAAAGTACACTTAGAAACGAACACGTAAATATTTGATTTTACAAATTATCTACACTCCTAGAAATGCAAGTTTTTTAATGGGCATTTGAATGGCTGATATCAGAAAAATTCATAAACATCAAAGCTGTTTTCAACAAAATTATAAACAGATGATTAATAAAAGGAAGCAATTTGTATTGCACACCGAATTGTACCGCTTCAACACGTGCGTTTAATCTTTCTTTAGTTTTTATCGCTGAGTTTGCACTGAAGATCAGGGGAGTACATGCGGGTTTACGAAATTTCCCTCGCTGTAGATTTCAGTAATGATAGACAAAAAAGAGTTTTTCTGATCTAATAGCATTATTTAATTTCCACAAAGCTAAAAAAGCTAGAGAGTATTAAAAAACCTGAGCCTGGTGCGAACAGAATTATCCAATGAAAAATACCCTTGGAAATAGAGTGCCAGCGGTCTGTACATAACTCATAAGTATTTACAATAAAAATAAAACGGATAAAAACATGTAATTCCATTGAAAGTAAATCTAAGACGCCCATAAAAGTAAAAATGTATACACATTTTAAAAACATTCTAGAAAATTCAAAGTAAACAAAGTATTTTAGTTTTTAATTTACTTCTTTATTTTTTATTATACAAAACCAAACAAAAATGTCCAGAGCTACAAAAATCAACACCGAGTCGCCACAGGAAAATTTTCTTGTTATGACTTGAAAAATCCTACCCTATAAAATCGTAAGCAGGTGGATTGGCGTCTTCATAATATTAAGAACTGCCTATAAGAGTAATCAGCATTTGCCACTATTTTGGTAAAAGGTAAAACGGTGATTTACGTTGTGAATATTTTAATTTTGTGTATTGTGTAACTGTCTGATGTACAATGGTAAGTGTAGAAGTATATTTTATTATTTTGTTACTTTAAATTTTAAATTATAAAGGGTTTTCCAATAAGAGGTGTTATTTTGATATTCAAAGAAAAGTGCCATTTTTTAATATAAATGATCGGATGTTTATTTCATTATAAACAGGAAGGTATGCCGTTAATAGTGGAAAATAACATCAGGCAAATGACCACCACGACCACGCTTACAGGACAATATCCTTTTCATGAAATTTTCCATAACCAAATCGCAAAGTGGCTGCCCTATGTCCTCGATAGCCTCACGAATTCCATCTTTGAGGTCTTGAATCGACGCTGGGCTGTTGGCGTAGACCTTCTCTTTCACGTGGCCCCAAAGAAAGAAGTCGCAAGGTGTTAAATCACAAGATCTCGGTGGCCAATTGTGATCACCTCTTCGAGAGATAACACGGTCCGGAAACTTTTTCCGTAAAAGATCAATGGTTTCGTTGCTTGTGTGGCACGTAGCGCCGTCTTGTTGAAAGTAAACGTTGTCCAGATCAATACCATCCAATTCCGGCCATAAAAAATCGTTAATCATCTCTCGATAGCGCAATCCAGTCACCGTAACTGTTGCTCCAGCCTCATTTTCGAAAAAGTAAGGTCCAATGACTCCGCCGGACCATAAACCGCACCAAACAGTCACACGTTGAGGATAGAGAGACTTTTCAACAATAACTCTTGGATTTTCTGAGCCCCAGATCCGACAATTTTGCTTGTTGACGAAGCCACCGAGGTGGAAATGGGCCTCATCACTCAAGATGATTTTTCGATGGAATTCTGGATCATTTTCATGCATTTCAACGACCCAATCAGCAAAGACACGACGTTGTTGATGATCGGCCGGCTTGAGTTCTTGTGTTAACTGGACTTTATAAGCCTTAAGACCCAAATCTTTATGTAAAATACGGTGTAATGACGTTTGTGGAATGGCTAATTCCAAAGAACGACGAGGAATGGACAAACCTGGGTTTTCTTTAACACTTTCGGCTACAACAGCAATATTCTCGGCTGTTCTTGAGCGACGTGCACGGGTTTTATTCTTCACATCACTAACTTGTCCCAAGAGCTCGAATTTTTTCACCAATTTCTGTATTGCGGTCCGACAAGGTGCTTCACGGTGACCCAAAAATGTTCGAGTTTTACGAACCGTCTCTGCCAAATTTTCACCATTTTTATAGTGAATTTTAATAATTTCAATGCGTTGTTGAAGCGTGTATCGTTCCATATTTATTAATGGCGTAGTTTCTACTTGTCAAATGTCAAAAAATGATAGCTTCAAAAGTGACATCTACCGAAATAGCGGGCTATTCAAAATAACACCTCTTATTGGAAAACCCTTTACAAGATGTTCACTAAATGCCTTTTTTCTGTTTGTTTATCGTGAGTACATGTTTCAAAAAATATTGCATTTATAGATTATGATAGTAAACTGAAAATGATTTTCCGTGTACGGCTTCCTGTCACTAGTTTCCTCTCCATAATGTATAAACTTTTTACTTTTTTAGGACTACCGAAAAAGAACGAAGCTCTCTGGGGTTCAGTTTAGACAGCAAAAGAAAGTTAAAGAAGAAGAAAGAGCTAAAATCGCATGAAACATGGTAGGGTTTTTGCAAAACAAAAACTGTAATAAAACTGTTGACTCTCTTTCTGGATCCTCGTCTACTTTTACCAACGAAGATACAGGAAGTGAACAGATTGAGGTAATATTGCCTTCTACTGAAACTGAAAAAACCATTCAAATACTTCAAAAGGAGCGGTTACCACAAGAGTGCACTGATTTAAATGAAGCCCCTGAAATAGAAAGTACACCTCAGTTTTCAAGTCAAGTGGAAGCAAACGGCCTCCCCTCAGACGACCCAGGCCAATGGCCTGAAAATATTACAACTCATATTTCAAGAGTTTTGGTTGAACGAGGTCCTGTACAGCTTCGTGATTTCAGTTATCCTTTAAACCAAGATTAGCGAAAATTTTCTAATAATTATTATGTGAGACACCTTGCTAATGGAGAACACACAGTAAGAAATTGGTTTATTTATTCAATGTCAAAAGATGTATTATTTTGTTTTTGTTGTGAAACTTTTGGTAAATCTATAAGTAGTTTTGCCGACTCCAATGGTTTTCCTAGTTGGCAGCATTTATCATTAGTTTTGAAGCGACACGAAACTAATGTTTACACAATATTCATATGCAAACTTGGGTTGATTTGGATAAAATGCTGAAATCCGAAACCACTGTTAATAGTCAAAAATTGAGACTTTTAGAAGCAGAAAAAACCATTGGTATGATGTTTTAGAAAGGCTAGTTGGAATAATTAGATTTTTATCCAAACATTGTCTTGCTTTTCAAGGATCGTCTAAAAAGCTATTTCATCATGGAAATGGTAATTCCCTGAAAGCAATTGAAATGATTTCTACAGTTGATGCTGTTATTCGAGAACATGTTGAGCATGTAGAAAAAAAAGTTCCACATTATTTAGGCGAAATGTTCGTAAGTCAGAATATTATTCTATAATACTAGACTGTACGTCTGATCTAAGTCACAGTCAGAGTCACAGTCACAGAACAGATAAACGTTGTTTTAAGCTATGTTGTGTTAAATGACAATACTAAAAAGGTTCAAGTTAAAGAAAGTTTTGTTTCCTTTTATCCAGTGTCAGATTCGACCGGAGAAAGTTTATGGCAGTATTTACGATAATGACGCAAACGCATTACAGATGTTAATCCAAAAGCATTTTTGTGCCCTGTTTCATAGTCTTAACTTAGTTGTTAAAGATGCAGAAAGGGTGTCATTTGAAACTGTTAATCTTTTTTAGTATTGTTCAAGAAATGTATTTATTTTTCTCTTCTTCTACAGAAAGATGGAAAATAATTAAAAAACATGTACCAAATCTATATCTAAAACCCCTAAGTGATGCTAGATGGTGAAGTAGGATCGATGCTGTTACACTACTGAAAATGTTTTTTGGTGAAATATGTTAAATAGTGGGATATACTTCTTTTAACTGTGAAATGTCTATATTTTCGATAAACAAATAAGTAAATAATATTCATTTCCCGCTTTAAAATTCATGACGTCACCGGCCTGTTTAATACAATTTAAGCCAACCATTGGCGCTTATGCACAAGCAAACTCGATTGGTTAATAATCTGAATAACAACTTTTCTTTTCCCATGACGACAATATTCAGGCATGTTTCGTGTAATAACGCCGCCGTCTGCTCGAGAAGTACATCAGTCACGTAAGAAAGGCCAACTGCGTCACGGTTTAAAGGGTTTAAAACCCACATTTAAAATTTTGCAATATTTTCTAACGCAAATTAAACTAATAAAAACAATTTTTCCATGACTGTCATTTTTACAAACCCGCATTTTATCGAATTCCTAATTAAATTAAGGCAATTAAGGTAAATTAAGATAAATCTGAGATTCAAGTTCCGCATTCATATCTTCAATTATTACGTGGTATGACATTTTACTCAAGATTAATACATTAAGCAAAATGATAGAAAGTCCAATCATGAATATTCAGTCTCTGGATTTCTTAAATAACTTAAAATATTTTCAGAATTATCAAAACGGTGACACTTTCAAAGAAATATTAGCGAAGCTATTAATATAGCTAAAAAATTAGATATAGAGGCATCATTTCCAGCTCTTCAGAGTACACGAAAAAAGAGTAAAATTCAAATTTTTTGACTACGAACATGTTGACGAATCTATTGTAGACCCCAAACAATATTTTAAAATTAACTTTTTCTTAAAATAATTGATCAAACATTGATGTCTTTAAATGAAAGATTCGAACTACTTTCAGATTTTAACAATTTGGCTTTTTAACTAAATTTTTTAATTTATCTGAAGAAAAAAAAATTGTAAAGATTTACATTTGAAGTTATAACAGGTGAAACAGAAAACGAATCAGGCATTGACGGTTTAGAGCTGTTTAATGAGTTAAAACAATTAAAACTATTTTCTTTGCCTTGTTACAAGTTACAAGATCCGCTCGATGTCTTACAATATCTATTAGAAAATGATCCGTCGTCAGTTTTTCCAAATTTAATAATAGCTTTGAGAATTCTTCTCACACTAGCAGTCTCAGTGGCATCTAGTGAACGTTCATTTTCGAAATTAAAATTAATCAAAGATTACCCGAGATCGACAATGTTACAAGAACGTTTATCTGGTCTGGCAATATTAGCTATAGAATGTGAAACTCTAGAAGAAATTAAAACAGAAGGTATTATAAAGGAATATGCAACAGTAAAAAGCAGAAGGAAGATTTAGTTTGTTTAAATTCATATCTTGAATGTTAGATAAGAATTTATAAATGTCTAATACTAGTTCAATTTAAATAGGTATCTGTTTTAGATAGATTTTAGCAAGGTTTTAAAAGTCGTAAATTTTATAGTACACACTTTTGTCATTGCATTGTGTATATAATGCATAATTATTTTTAAGTTTCTTTTTTAGTCAGTGGAGTTATATTTTCATTTTCATTTATTTATCTTATTCGCATTTGTTTTAACTTAACTTTTATGCAAGTGTACATATTAATAAAAGTAACTATTACGCCGTTTAGTTCCTATTGTATTGTAAACCCAAAACTGTTAAATATTTCTAAATGCCTTTTATGGAGCCTTTTATTTAACAAATCATAATATTTTTTTTAGTTTTTAGTAATATTTATGTTTTAGTGTTTATCGGAGTGTAATATAAATAAATGAACTTATTGTAAACGAAAGTATTAATATTTTACTGGTCGAGGTTTAAAATGCATTCGCATATGAATAATAAGAGTTTGTATCAAATCGTTTTATCCTTCAACATCGTTTCTTGTTAGTAAACGTATAATTATACACATACTTTGTGTTTCATTTCTTATATTTTCTTTTCAGAAATAATAAACTTAAATTTGTTGAACAAGGTTAATGTTATCAATAGTGACGTCATGGTTTGTTGGGAAATATTTATTTAGTGTTTTTCCTAATGAATTAGCGGAAAAGAAAAGATCACGAAAGTCGTATTATCTATTTAAGTCAAATCTGCAATATCCTATAAACATTTTTAGGTTTTCCAGAAGAGCAATAACCACGCAAAAATGTTTTTAAGATGTCAGTTGAAAACTAAAAACACTATAAATAATTTCCATGTATATTTTAAGTATACGTTCGGATATTAAAATATGCCTAATTTTAATTTAATAACGGTATCAGTAGGCAACACCAATCAAGTTGTTTCCTTCGGCAAAAAAAAATTATTTACATATTTGAATCGTTATTCAAATTAAAATAAATTTCCCGCAAACCTATGGGAATTTCTGCACTATATATGACTCTTTGGAGTCTCCAAGTTGATTAATGGTCTTCGTTTCTTGATAATAAAGATTTGATAGTTTTCAGTATAAATAACTGGGAAACACTCCATCAAATTTCAGTATTAGAGTAATCATGAAAGTACCAGTGGTTGTAGTCTGTTTCATCTTGATTCAGGTAAAATAAATTAACATTTTATTAATTATAAGAAATAATGAAATCTTCATTATATTTATAAAAAAGTATTCCAAGTTTAGTTTCATTAATGTGTAGTATTTTATTGAAATAAATTTTATACTATAATATTGTCTAGGAGAAGACGGAGTGTACTATTTATTATTAGTGTTGTTGTTATACGTTTTGTTATTGTTGTTTGTTTATTCTTTGTGTATTCCTTTGGGTACCCTTTAACAGTGAATTTTTTTTAAGTTTTCAATCAATTTGTAAAATTTAAGAATTTATTCTTCTGTTTGTGATTTAGAATTAAAAACCTTTTACAGGTTTGTTTAGTCTTACACTTTCATTGTAAATAATTATTTTGTTTGGTTAAATTACTGCTAAAATACCCCAAGATAATTATAAAGAAAAGTTGTGAGTTTCACTTACCACACAATTAACCAACTTATACTTAAATAGCGGTCTATTATTTTTATAGTTATTGAAAAACTCTTAATGTAATCTTCTTAAAAACTCGGTTAATAAATAATTAAATTCAGAGAATAATCAGCCAAGAAAACAGGTTGCCATCATATAATTAAGTTTGATAGAAAAAAGAATTGATTAAAACCGAAAATTTTTTTATAAAGTCAAGTTTAATAAAGTTACAATTCGTACTTGTTTACTAAACTAAAAATTGCTAAAAACTGATAACCATTAATATGTAAGTTTCCACCATTTCAACATCTTCAGATATTAATTATATTACTACATTGGAATTTCCTTGACTTTTTTCTTTAAAAAACATTACTCTAATTTCGTTCTAAATTAAATCTAAGGGTCATCAGAAGTTTCGCCTATAGATTGTGTCAAAACCACTAACTTGACTGGTTCATGATTTACTTTATGTAAAAGTGGACTTTTTAGTATGAATATTCACTCAAGAAATACACTTTCTTCCATTAGGAAGACAAAGTTAAAGAATGTACCATTAATGAAATAACAACAAAGGCGCAGACTACCATGAAGTCAATTTGTTATGAATTTGTTCATTTTCATATTTTTCTGTTACATATTTGTGACTTGTTTACATATTGTTTGTTTCAAAATGGACTCGGCAATTTAGTTCTTAGTTTTTCAACAATGTTGCTGTACCATATTATGAAATGTGACTGCTGGAATTGAACGAACCTATTGGCAAATTATTTGGTGTTAGAAATTTTGTTCTTTGTAGGTTTCTTAAATTGCGTTTACTTTGAATTAGTTTGTTATGTTAGAGGATGTCTTGACGTTGTTGATTTCTTGATAAATTGCTTAAGAAACACGAGGTAAAATAAGTGTTACATTTATTTTGTTTTTAAAAGAAATGTAGCCACTAACGAAACATATAGAAGAGCCATTGCGCTAAATGCGATCACTTAATGACTACAAATGGAACATCAAAATTAGTTGTCGTCACACAACGAATGAACTGAAAGATAGTAAATCCAATGGAAATCGTATATCTTTTACAGAAACCATGATTATGTCTTAGCAAAAGTAGTTTCAATATCCAGATAGTGCAATCCAAGGTGCTCTGAAAGCAATAAGAGAACATAATGTGTTCGTAGCTACTGCTTGCAAAAAGTCTAACATCAAAACAAATTGAAAGAATAAAACTCCAGATGATTGTCGACGAGTTGGCCTTACATGTGCTTTGGGTCCAGAGGTAGAAAGAAAATCGATTGTGCCGTAAAAGAATTTTTCTGTCAATAAAGACGAATTGTTGCAAAAACTGGTAGAAGAATGTAGCATTGGTCTAAAGGCACCCCAGAAAAGAAATGGTTTGATTCCTTTTTGAGACGTCATCAAGACGTAAGCAGTGCTTTAGAGAGTAGCATACGATAACTAAAGAACTATTAGGAACGGATTTTGATGTTTTAAACTATCCCAAGCAAACAATCAGCATGAATGAAGCGACCATTCTTCGTGCACCTTGTTTTTGGACCGAAAGGTAAAAATGTGACTACCTTGATTGCAATTCGGAAGGAATGATCGAGTGGCCTAGCAAGATTTCAGATTCCGGTTGGATACAGAGCAAGCAATTTTAGCAATACACTGTCTAATGCTGTAACGTTCACTTTTTGCTCCCGTTATGTGTGCTGTCGGTGTGATCCAGATTTGTTGAACTGTTGGATGTTTTTAAAACACTGGCGTCCTTCAGGATGGTTTTTTAAATATAGATACGTATTAAATATTTTTTTTATGTTTTATTGTATGTATAACTTCCTTATCCTCGCCCAACGCCACCCACAGAATCTAACTGACCTAAGATAAAAAAGCGTCTTAGTTAGATTAAATTCATCTTGTAACGCAAGGTTACATTACATAAAAGTGGCGCTCGAGGTTATAGCACGCACTAATGCTAGGTTGGTGAAATAGACAAGTCAGGTCGTATATCGCGTTCAGGTGATTTTAGGTTTGTTCTGACTTCTGGAAATGGACTTTCAGGATTTTTGCTATTACGGACGGGAATTAGGTAAATCACTTGATACTTTTAGCGGAGACGTTTACAGTAACAAATCTAAGACGATCAGGGAACTACAGGGGGAGGTCAACGCAAGGCTTGTGGAACATCAAACAGAGCAGAGATACCAGAGACTGATTGCGGAGTGATGTGTCCTCAACGATCGAGTTGAACAGAT
>VTPC01007372.1:0-15832 GCA_011009095.1 Ignelater luminosus
TTTTTCTAAAACTTCATAAGGCCTAACCGAATTAAACTAAGAATCTCGCAAAAAACAAAAAAGTTCATTCTAAACGTGAAATAAACTTTGAAGGCTTCCCAAGTTCCACCATACTGAAAAGAACAATTCTACAAAACTCAGTAAACACCAAAAACCGAATCTGATTAAGTTTGGTCTCTGAAACTCTACGTAGACACTAAACTTTCAGATAATTTTGAGACTGGTTTGGTCCAAATTTGAGCTTTAGACCAGCGATCCGATTCTCAAACTTGTACTAATACAATCTTGGATTAAAAAGTTTTGCTAATTAGTCGGAAGTTTTAATTTAGCTAACGCTCTTGACAAATTAAATACTATAAATTTATGCTGTGAAGAAAGTAGATAATATCAAACGCACATTTGTACTATGTTCTTTTGAATCACAGTCACAGGATGTTATCACTTGGAAGAATTAAAAAAATTTACTGTGGCTCGTGCGAGGAGGTATTCCAAGCGGGTTTTTATATTTGAGTCTTTTAAAAACGTTAATAGAGTGCAAAGCCTTACTTGAGGCCATCGCATGTGACACATTTGAGAACGTAGCCCGAGTTATTAGGGAGATTCATGGAAGGCGAAGTCGACCGTAAGTCGCCTGCGCTGGGGCGTGATTTGATTCGTATTTGAGTCTCCTTAGAAAAGTTAATGAAGGATATGAAGCCCGACTGCCCAAACTACTTTCGTATTTAGTTCTCTTGAAAAGGTTAATAAAAGGCGAATTTTAATTTGGGGCCACCGTAGCCAAAGGCGTATTCATATTGCCTCCTAAGAAGGTTAATAAAAGACGAAGCCTGACTTGGGGCAACCAGGGGCGGACCTTACTAAAACGTAACCTAATCCATGTTTGTGTCCGGGTCTTTTAAAAAGGTTAATGGAACCCGACTTGTAGGCATCGCAGGTAGCCCGAACCACGTTCGTATTTGGATCCCTTAAAAGAGTTAATGGGGGATGAAGCTCGACTGCCTAAGCTGCTCTTGTATTTAATTCTCTTGAGGAGGTTAACGGTAGGCGAAATCCAACTTGGAACCACTGAAAGTAGATCATGCGAGGGCGCACCCCAAGATATATTCGTTATCTAGGTTTATTAAGAAGGTTAATGGAGTGCTAAAAAACATATTTTTCTAAATACAAAATCCTGTAAGTATAAAATTTTCAACGAACTCCGAAAGGAGTCGTTACTGAATTTGCGAAGTCGTCTGTCTGTCTGTCTGTCCGCATTTGTTTTAGATTTTAAAATTTTGACTTCAGATTTGGATTCTATATTAACACATCGTTCAATAAGTCCCGAGACTAACCCAGAGATGGTGCTAGTAGTACCAAACTAGCCACGTTTCCCTAGAGTGCGAACCTTCACATGAAACGTGTAAAAATTTCACGTCGATTGGACCACAAACAGCAGAGTTATCGAGGTTAGAGTAAAGTCACTTTGTAATTTGTTTGAAAAATGGAACAAAGCGAGTTTCGCGTGTTGATAAAACATTGTTTTTTAATGGGTAAAAACACCGTAGAAGCCCAGCAATGGCTCGAGAAACGTTACCGGGACTCCTCTCCATCCAAATCAACGATTTGTCGTTGGTATGCTGAGTTTAAACGTGGTCGTACGGACACAAACGATGCGGAACGTTCGGGTAGGCCATTGGAAGCCGTTACACCGGAAAATGTGAGTGAAGTATTCAAAATCGTAATGAAAAATCGCAAAGTAAAGGTCCGTGAGATTGCAGAAATGACACAGATATCATCTGGAAGCGTATTTACAATCCTTCATGAAAAATTGAGCATGAAAAAGGTTTTTTCCAAGTGGGTGCCGCGATTGCTTTCAATGGAACAAAAACAGCAACGAATCGACGATTCAGAGAGCTGTTTATCGCTATTTACTCGCAATAAAAAGGATTTCCTGCGTCGATACGTGACCATGGATGAAACATGGATACATCATTTCACTCCGGAGTCGAATCGGCAATCATCTGAGTGGCGCATGGCTGGCGAAAGCCACCCAAAGCGTCCAAAAACGCAGCAATCTGCTGGCAAAGTCATGGCGTCTGTTTTTTGGGATACACATGGCGTCATTTTCATTGACTACCTGGAAAAAGGTAAATCGATCAACAGTGATTATTATATTGACTTGTTGGTACGTTTGAAGGAGGAGATCGCAGCAAAACGACCGCACATGAAGAAGAAAAAAATCCTTTTTCAGCAAGACAATGCACCATGCCACAAGTCCATGAAAACAATGGCAAAAATCTACGAGTTGGGCTTTGATTTGTTTCCCCACCCCCCGTATTCGCCAGATTTAGCCCCCAGCGACTACTAGCTCTTTGCTGATCTCAAAAAAATGCTCCAGGGAAAAAAATTTGGCTCGAATGAGGAGGTCATTGCCGAAACTGAAGCCTATTTTGAAGCAAAGGATAAATCCTTCTATAAACATGGTATAGAAATGTTGGAAAGGCGTTGGAAAGATTGTATCACTCTAAAAGGAGATTATATTGATGAATAAAAATGATTTTTGAAAAAAAAAATGTTGTTTTCGTTGTTAGTCTCGGGACTTATTGAACGATGTGTTAAAAGCAAAGTAACATATAGTGTATTCGTTTTTTGATATCTCTTCGGGAACATTGTCAAAATGACCGCCAAAATTTTAAAAATTTTCAAAAATTTTGTTTTTACTTTAGAATAGTATTTTACATCAAAAAGTAAGAGGTATGTATACTATTAATTTTTTTATATCACCTCGGGGACATGGTCAAATGGCCGCCGAAAAAACAAAACTTAGTTCGTTGTGGTTATGCTTTGCATTCCCGATGTTTTAGAAGTCTGCACACAACTTTGAAGACCGATAACATCGTAACTGAAACTAATGAACCGGACCATTTGCAAAAATACTTGTCTAGTCGATAGGAAATTATTAACATCCTATTACTATGCCCTTTGTAAACCAGTTGATTCAGTTTACACTTTTACAGTACTTGTTTACTTGCTAAGTAATAAAATGTGTAAGTAATATTTTTGTACTAACAAGCAGAACCATTTAAAAAAGATAACTGTTCAATGTATTAAATTGATTTCTCAATCGTGTGTATAGAATCGCCAGAATTTAATAATTATAAGAAACTAGGCAACTGCGTGTTGCAATCGCGCTTCAATCAAAAGTTGTCAAATGTCAAATCAAACTTATAAACCCAACAAACTTCAAGTTGCCAAAACAAATCTGACGTGTAGGTACTGTTTATTGGTGTTGATATGCGATAATTTCGCATTTATTGAATTAATCATTAAATTTAATTAAGATTAACAGTGAATTTGATATAAAAATAGAAAATATAAGTAAGTTTTAGTGGTGACATAAAAGAAAAATCACAATTAACAATGGATTTTAATTTCCTAATACACCTAACCTCAACTTTGTAATAAAACTTTTTCCATTAATATTTACTAGGAATTAATTCGTTATAATTATTATAACACAGCCGCTAAACGCTACGTTTATGACAATCTTACAGGTTAAAATGGCCGATAGTGAGGAAGATCATGAAATTAAAGATGAGAGGGAAGACATCGACGGTGTGAATTTAACTGGTTTTCTGTTCGGTAATATTGATGAGTCGGGTCAACTTGAAAATGATATGTTTGATTCTGAATCACAAAAACAACTCGCATCGTTGGGAAGGTAAAAAATGGTGAAATCGATTTTTTCTGGTAAAATTAAATTCTTAAATTTCAGATTGGGATTGGGAAGTTTTTTGAAAGAAATGATTGAGGATACTGATACGAATATTAAAGAAGAAACTTATACAAGTGATAGTGAGTCTGATTCGCAAAAGAATTTGGAAGACAATTCTAATGGTTTTCAGAATCATTTAGATGATGGAGGATGTAAGTTTATTTTTCTTTCAATCAAGTATGTATTTACCGCAAATCTTGATCGTTATTATTTTAGTTGTTGAGGAAAAATCTCCATCAGCAATTGATTTTTCAGACATTAATGAATTGGCAGAAGAAGAATCGGTTGATTTGAATGCTGTTGTAATTTATGAAATGGTATTAGCAAATATTATTTATAATAGAAAACTATTTTTTAGAAAAAAGAAGAAATTGATGAAGATTATGATATAGGAAGTAAGCCTGCAAATACATGTAATGATACCAAATTGATGCCACCTCCTCCAGCACGTATTGAATTTAATTCTCATAGCGCATCAGAAGATGAAGAACCAAAACGTAAATTAGAAACTCCTCTTGCTGCTATGCTACCATCAAAGTATCAAAATATTGATGTAACTGAATTATTTCCTGATTTTCGACATGGAAAGGTAAAATAAAAATTATAATATTGTGAGGATTGAAAATAATAGTAAAATATTATAGGTGTTAAGGTTTTCACGTTTGTTTGGTCCGGGTAAACCTAGTAGTTTACCGCAGATTTGGAGAAATGTTAGAAAGAAGCGTAAGAAGCATAAACATAGGGATAGAACAATTTCTGGAAATCAACACGATTCTGATTCATTATCAGATGAGGATAAACCAAAATTTACTGGTTGGAGCTTTAATTATGCAGAAATACCTCCACCTGAACAATGGCATAGTGATGATGAGGTAAAATATTCAGAATTTTGTTAGGTTATGGACAGTCAAGATTTCTATAATCAACTAGACTATGGAAACAAAATGAGTTCTCATTCAACTTGCAAATGTCAATCCTTAACCTTAAATTTACAAAAAGAAAAATCGCGTAAATATAACTTCAAATTTAACAAAAATCAACAGAATTTTAAAATTTAATTTTTTATTAATTATAGGAAAACTTTTTAAAACCAGTAGAGGTAGGAACAAAAGATGCTAAGAAAGAAACAACTGCAAAAGATGATACGGGTCCAAAAGTAGCGGACTGGAGGTTTGGGCCAGCTCAGATATGGTATGATATGCTAGAAGTTCCTGAAACAGGTGATAATTTTGATTATGGATTTAAAATAGCAGAAAAAGTAAGTTTTTTAATTTATCTAAGTAAGAAACGAAAAGAAATTGTAATTTATTATTAGAAAATTGAATTTGAAGAACCTGCTGAAGGCGAACCATTTCCCGATGATGCTTTTTTAATGGTAACTCAGTTACATTGGGAAGACGATGTTGTATGGGATGGTAATGATATTAAACATAAGGTTTGTGAAACAGAACTTCTTGGTTTTTTCTTTTTGTTGACAGATTGTAGCTTTCGTTTAATTAATTGCTTCTTAAGTTAATTTACCTTTGAATAACCCGTAGGTGTTACAGAAATTAAATTCTAAAACAAATGCAGCAGGATGGGTACCAAGTAGTGGTAATAGAACAGCACAAGCTTTTAGTCAACCAGGTAAAGGGGGAGCAATACCTGGAAGTACCATGCGTATGCCATTACCAGCACCACCACTTCCTGGACAAAAAACTGCTAAAGGGCAAGTGTAAGTTGTGGTTTGTTCAGAAATGTTTAGTTATTTAGAAAATATTGTTTATAGTGTTCTTTCAAGTCAAAAACCACGTGAACAAGAACATGACGACACGTGGTATTCAATTTTTCCTGTAGAAAATGAAGATTTAGTATATGGGCGATGGGAAGATGATGTTATATGGGATGCTGAAAATATGACTCATGTACCAAAGCCCACTATTCTAACTCTTGATCCAAATGATGAAAATATAATCTTGGGCATTCCCGATGATATTGATCCTTCCAAACAGATTGCAGGTTGGAATCTATTAATTAAAGACGTTGATTAAATAATGATATTGTTTGTTTAGGGCAAGCGACACCTGTAAAAGTTAAAATTCCACATCCTCACGTTAAAAAATCAAAGATTTTGCTAGGAAAAGCTGGTGTTATTAATGTATTACAAGAAGATACTCCACCTCCAGCACCAAAATCTCCTGATAGAGATCCGTTTAATATTTCTAATGATATGTAAGTAAAATCCTATCATTTCTTAAAATTATCATTATTATAATATTAATGTTTAATAGATACTACATGCCAAGATCATCTGAAACATATCTTCGCCTCAAAGTAGGTGGTGGTAATTTGATTCAACATTCAACACCAATTGTTGAACTGAGAGTTCCATTTGTGCAAACGCACATGGGTCCTATGCGTTTACGTAATTTCCATAGGCCACCACTGAAGAGATTTTCACATGGCCCACTAGCTGAACCTGGGCCACATCCAGTGTTGCCACTAGTAAAACATATCAAAAAGAAGGCCAGGGTAAGTATTTTTCATGTAGAGAGTGGTACTAGAAAAACTTGCATTCACTTTTGACCTTAAGCCACCCTGTATACATTACAGAATCTAAATATATAAGTGAAATTATTTTTAGCAACGCGAAGCAGAAAGAATGGCATCGGGCGGTGGTGATGTGTTCTTCATGAGAACACCTGAAGATCTTACTGGAAGAGATGGTGATCTGGTGCTTATAGAGTTTTGCGAAGAACATCCGCCTTTAATGAATCAGGTTTGTCGTGTTTACTATCATTTTTTATTTTATTTTTTTTGTAATGCTTTTGTTAAATAAATTTTAGAGCAGAGTTAAGTTTTTGAATTTATTTGTTTTTTTTTCTTTTTCTAGGCCTCACTTTATTATGAATTACAATCATTGTTAAAAAAATATTCTGTCTATTTTGTTCTAATAATATGAATTGCCATATATGATTGACAAGTAGAACAGAAAGACTGCAATATAAGTATAACAAATGCAAGTGAGATAGCTCGTCTAGTCTTTTTGTTGTTTATCTGTAAATGTAAGTTAAGTAAATTCCATCTTGTAGTGTAACCTCAAATTTTTGAGATTTCTCAAGTACTAACAGAAAATGAGGAAAAAGTAGGGTTGCCATATTTCAAAGGCAACAAGCAGGACAGTACTTTAGTTTAAAACTTGATAACTTCCGAGCTTGCCCTGCCCTGCCCTGCCCCTCTCTAAATGTTTGCCCATAGTAAGAAAGCCCACTGTAGAATATGGTAGAAAAATGAATCTTCTGTAGTAACAACCATGTACAAAATTTCATGTGAATAGCTTACATGGCTATAGAGGTATTAAAGAATAAGAATTTCTTTGTGTAACTTGGACACCCTGTATCTTGAAAATAAGCGTTTTTCAATACAAGTCTCTCTGAGAAAAGTGCACTTATTTGTCAATCAAAGTTATCAAGGTTCAAATTGTTTTTTGATGAGGGTTGGCTGTGCTACATAGCTTTTTAAATTACGGAGATATTTGACCTTTTTAGAAAACCACAATTTTCACTTTTTTGGAATAATTGCTAATTGCTTATGAATTTTAAACTTTCCTAACCTAAAACTGAATCAGCATACAAAGTTGCACAACATTGCTCATTTAACCAAAGCTCTAACTATAATAATAAGAAAGTTACCCATACTATCCTACTCAATTTGGGACACCCTGTATACCAGAATTTTATTTATTTTAGCTTTGGAATTAAATATACAACAAAAATAAAATACAACTTTAATGAAACTAATAAACGTCAACAATTAAACAAAAAAAAAACCATCTAACAATGTAGAGTCCCGAATCAAGAATTTAAGTTTTGAAATATCTCGACTTTTCTTTAGATATTTGGCAATTAGAATAAAGTAGGATAAAATATATTCATACTTTACTTTAATTCAAATGAAATAAAATATAAAATAAAAGATTTGTAATATTTTAATATCAAGAAACACATCAACGGACTCTATTATTGGATCCCCCTGCTTTTGTCACAAAAAGTGCATATCTAGGTACAGTATAGAAAATGATCAATCCTGTAGTTAAGTATTTTTGCCCAATGCCTTCTCCACTGTAGGTCTTGATTCAGAGCATGTACTCTCTCGCAGGGTATTGTTAGTCAGCGACCTTGCAACTACGGGCTCTTAACAAGAGTTACGTATAATTTACAACTTATGAAAGCTTTGTAATTGTTGATTTTTTAAATGTAGTTCTAGAAATTTTTTCAGCTTTCTTTTGTTTATATTACTTTTGCTTTCTGAAACAAGTTCAAAACTCAGTAGATGTTCACTAGGTTTCTATGTTAAGTAATTTCGTGTTTTATTTATTTAAGGTTGGAATGTGTTCCAAAATTAAGAATTACTACAAAAGAAAAGCCGGTAAAGATCAAGGTCCACCAACTTATAAATACGGTGAAGTTGCTTATGCTCATACGTCACCATTTTTGGGAATATTACATCCCGGTCAATCCATCCAAGCGATAGAAAATAATATGTACAGAGCGCCTATATATGAACACAAAATATTACCATCAGATTTTGTAATTATACGCACAAGACAACAGTATTATATAAGAGAGATTGATGCACTTTTTGTTGCTGGTCAAGAATGTCCCCTTTATGAAGTGCCTGGGCCTAATTCAAAAAGAGCTAACAATTTCGTGAGAGATTTCTTACAGGTATGTAATTATTAATCCTTCTTGTTGAGAAAAACGTTATCTTGGGGTTTTAGGTGTTTATTTATCGATTATTTTGGAAAAGTCAACATAACCCTAGAAGAATAAAAATGGATGACATCAAAAAAGCGTTTCCGTCACATTCTGAAAGTAGTATTAGAAAGCGATTGAAGCTTTGTGCTGATTTTAAAAGAACAGGAATGGATTCTAACTGGTGGGTGATTAAACCTGAATTTCGATTGCCTACAGAAGAGGAGATCAGAGCCATGGTTTCCCCAGAACAGTGTTGCGCTTACTTTAGTATGATTGCTGCTGAGCAGCGATTAAAAGATGCAGGATACGGAGAAAAATTCTTATTTACTCCACAAGAAGATGATGATGAAGAAATGCAACTGAAGATGGATGATGAAGTTAAAGTGGCTCCATGGAATACCACTCGTGCTTATATTCAAGCTATGAAGGGAAAATGTTTGTTGCAACTGACCGGACCTGCTGATCCTACAGGATGTGGTGAAGGATTCAGTTATGTTAGAGTTCCAAATAAACCAACTGTAAGATACTACTGTTTCTATTATGTTTTGTTATTTGTATTATTTTTTATATTTTAGCAAAGTAAAGAAGAACAAGAATCTCAACCAAAACGTACAGTTACAGGAACAGATGCAGATTTACGTCGACTTTCACTTAATAATGCTAAAGCACTTTTGAGGAAGTTTGGAGTACCAGAAGAGGAGGTAAACTCATATGGCTTCGCTCATTATATATTTTTGTTTTTTAGTTCTTTCATGGTAGTTAGTACAATCGGCAAATTATTTTTAAATTCACGCAACTTTGTAATATTATATTCTTGATACCCAATCGAATAAAACAAATATACTTTTAGTTTTTAGAATTTTGAGTTTATATTTTTGAATTGTCACTAACTTGATTTTGGCGCCCAACGTGGGACTTTCAAGTCTGTAGACTTTGACTTTTTTAATTTTGATTGATTACTTGGATTTTGTTTTTGAAGACCTTTCTTGGCTTGATAGTTTCAACGAACTCCAAACGAGTCGTTACTGAATTTGCGAAGACTGTCTGTATATATATGTCTGTCCGCATTTTTTGTCAAATTTTGAAATTTTGACGTTAGATTTGGATTCTACATCAAAAACTAAACTAAACATGGTATCTTTGTTCTTTGATAACTCTTCGGGAACATGGTCAAAATGGCCGCCGAAAATTGGAAAATTTTCAAAATTTTTTCTTTTACTTTAGAATCGTATTCTACACCAAAATATAAAACAAATGTATACTTTTAGTTTTTTTGATATCACCTCGAGAACATATTCAAAATGGCCGCCAAAACTTGAAAAAAGTAACAAAACAGAAATTTGTTGTGGTTATGCTTTGCATTCCCAGATGTTTTTGTTCTGTCATTGCATTTGGCTGAATTTTATTTAATAATTAAATTAAATTGAAAGTTAACAAGGCATATTTCTGTTTCATTTTGAGATTAACTTTAAGTAGATTGTAAGTAGCCATCTTGGCAGTAACAGAAAATTGGTCCTTCAAGTCTGTAGACTGATTTTTTTGATTTTGATTGACTACTTAATCTTGCAGATTAAAAAATTATCACGTTGGGAAGTAATTGATGTGGTAAGAACCCTATCTACAGAAAAAGCCAAAGCTGGCGAAGAAGGTATGGATAAATTCTCCAGAGGAAATAGATTTTCTATTGCAGAACATCAAGAAAGGTATTATTTTTATAATCGTGGACTTAATATTCTTTAAAATGAAAATTCTTACAGATACAAAGAAGAATGCCAAAGAATCTTTGATCTTCAAAATCGTGTTCTAGCAAGCGAAGAAGTTCTTAGTACAGATGAAGGTGAAAGTTCAGATGAAGACAGTGATGAAGATATTGAAGAAATGGGAAAGAATATCGAAAATATGTTAGCAAATAAGAAAACCAGTACTCAGTTGTCCTTAGAAAGGGAAGAACAGGAAAGACAGGAACTTAGAAAGATGATTATGGAAGGAGGCGATGGTGAAAAGAAAGTTAAAGATAAAAAGATTAAAGAAGAAGACGACAATCAAGACCAATTTGGATTTGCACAGCAAGGTAGAAGTGTCTTATTTTGAGTTTACAACCAATTACGATTTATGTTTTAATTTGCAGGTCGTGTTTTAAAAATAATTCGTTCTTATAGAAATCCAGAAGGGAAAGAATATACGCGTGTGGAGATAGTGCGTAAACCTCAGGTTATCGATGCATACGTTAAGATTCGTACAACTAAGGATGAGCAATTTATTAGACAATTTGCTACACTTGATGAAGCGCAAAAAGAAGAGATGAAACGTGAAAAACGTAGAATACAAGAGCAGTTGAGAAGGATTAAACGTAATCAGGAAAGGGAAAGGTTGGCTGGACTTGCAGCATCAGGTGCTGCTACTGCTACCCCACTTGGGGCTAATATTAATCCAGACTTGGGTAAAAGTACAACATTAGAAGGTTAAGTTTTTTTGTTTATATTTTAGATTTAATTCATATTTAAATCGTTTTTTAGGTCCTTCTAATATTAACCCAGTTACACCAAACATTAGTAAACCAATTACTTCTACACCACCAAAATCTAGAAGGAAGACAAAATTAAAACCCGATTTAAAACTGAAATGTGGTGCTTGTGGAAATGTCGGGCATATGAGGTGCGTTTGTACATATTTTATATTAAACAAGTTTGTTTTATTGTTTTTGCTTTTAACGTAACTAATTTAAATATAACAAGATTACTGTGTGGAAAAAAAGTGTAAATGTACAAGTAGAACAATCACATGTTTGGTTATTTATTCACATTAACATTCAAAGAAAAGAATTTAAACATTTTGTTTGTATGTTACAACACTTTCATTGATTTAATACAAGGTTGTGAAAGGTAATGAAAATACAAAACCATTTTACAATGCTATTATGATTTCATTTGAAAAGAACAATTTTATTTATTAAAATTATTTAGTTCATATTTAATTAATAGAAAGCAGTATATAGAATGTCGAAGATATAGATTCAAAGAATTTGTGATTAACATCAGGAGTTCCCAAGGGTCCAACTTGGGAGCTCTGCTTTTAATAATTTTTGTAAGCTATATTGCAAATAATGTTAAAATACACAAAGAAATTTGTATGGTAAATGACTGCATTGAATTACCGCAAGACTTAGATGTGTTAACCGAAACAATTTATTATTTAACGTTTTAATAAATGTCATACATTGTCAATTAATAGAAAGGTAACTACTATTAAATATTCATATAAACTAAATAATTCAACACTTCAAACAAAACCAGAAACTAAGGACTTGGACATCGTTTTCGACACTAAATTAAACTTTAATAGCCAATCTTGGGTTTCTGTTTAGAATTACTAAAGATTTTTATGATCTTCGCACTCTACAAACTGTTTTTAATGCTTTAGTGAAGCGGAAGTTAGATACTCTGTGTTAGCAGTTGATGTTGATGGCTGCGATAATTCTTGCAAGGAGATGGTAGCTGGCTGCTGCTGTGCTTCTGGGACTGCTAAAATGTTTGTAGCAATCAATTCTTCATTAGCAGGTTCAATTATAATCTCTTGCCCTAGCAAATTAGAAATTTTGCAATTATAATTAGATCTAAATGTAATTAAAATATAACTAAATTTAATAATCAAGTTTGATGATACTTAAAATTAATGATTTTAATTTAACTCTGTTGTTTAATTTACCATTTGGCTTCTGAACTTTGCACAACATCTTTCCATTTTGTTCTCTGATATTATAGAATTCGTCGTAAATAAAATCTTTAAACTGAACTGCCATTTCAGATATCACTTTTTCAAATCAGTTGTATTTCGGATTGCTGTAAAGAAGTTTACTTTATAAAACAAAACTTGAAAATAATACTCGTTTTTAAATTACCTACCTGCGTTTTGCACTTTTAGTTATTACCAAATTACTACACAAACTACCCATTTTCAAAGTACCTTCATTTTTCGGGGGGAAATAAATTCTTTCTTTTGAATTCAGGTGCAAACCACATATTTTCAATTTGCCGGTGCAACTCAATCACGTGATCACCTTGCCTCGGTGCATATTTAATATGAACTAGCACGGTGCTGGTGCGGTTAGGGTTGTCAACTTTTTTTGAGAAAAATAACGTATCTTATCTTTTGAGTAAGAAAAAAAAAAGTATTTTTCAAACTTAAGTTTTTATTGCCTTAAATACATATTTTTTTGTACTTTTAGCATATGCTAACAATTTTTGGTTGTTTTTGAAAGTTCCACAGCTAGTTTTACAATCAAAGTTTTGATTTAAATAGATAAATAATTCATTTTTTATTAAATATATGGACGATCTGTTTCGCTCTTCTCGCCACTTCACATTCATCACCGTCAAAACTCTTTCGGTGAAAGCTGAGGTTGCGGGAAGAGAGAGTAAATAAGAAATATTTTTTTTTTATGTTTGGTAAGTTATCTCCACTGGGTTTTGTTTTATCTTAGGTATCGATAAATTGTTCGGGAAATTACACATAGGAGTGTTTTGTTTTGCGCATCACAGTAAAGATTTGAAATAAAGTATTTTTGCATACTTTATTTTTATGCAAAAGTATAAAGTATATTTATTAAAAATAAAGTAGGATACGTTATTATAAAGTATGGTTGGCAACCCTAGGTGCGGTGCCACCCGAACGTGCTATAAGTTGTTATTCGGGTTATTCAAAATCCTTCAAAAATGGATATAAACGATATCAATCTATATTGTACTGGAGCTGGTGTTGCGACAATAATATTAATATTAGCAAATTTAAAGAGAAAGTAAAAGTTAGGTTAGCATCTTTAGCGTGGTTTGCAGAAATTCGCATTTTGCGCAGATATTGACGCATTTTTAATAAATAAATAGAAAGATTTCTAAATATTCTCAATTTTTGCTTCAAAATTTAAATCAATTTTTACAATACCACGTCTTTTAGTGTTAAAATAAGAGAGAAGAAATTGATAAAGAAAGATTTGTTTATTAAATTATTAAAATAAATTATTAGTACGAATAAGAACTTGATTTTTAAATTTAGAGATACTTGTAAATGATATTTTTAGGATGTGCCGAAACATCAGATGACTCAGTTGAAACCACCACTTGGTAACTATTGTTACATAACACGCATCGTGTTATTTTTATTATCCGAGTTTCTGTATTGTTCGTGGCAACTGACAATAATTTTTGCAAATTAGCTTCCTGTAACCTACTAATCAATTAAAAAAATGCAAAAGTCCATACAAAATTTGTCTGATTTGAAAACAAGTTTTGCAGGAAAAATCAGGATGCTTTGCACAAATTATAATTTAACTTTTAGTTAGTATGTACTTAGTACAGCACCTGGGGGTTTTGGCCTTGGAATATAGTTACAGTGAAGCCAATGGGATTTTGTTTTTTATACTAAAAATTAAAATGTTTACCAAAAATTTTTTTGTGGTTTCTATTTTTTCATTGTTTAAACAAATAATCATAAAAAATTAATATTTGAGCATATAAATGTGTTTTAAATAGTATTTTTTTTATACATACGTGGAGTTTCACTTAAATAGACATTAATTTTTGATCTTTTAAAGAAACCAGTTTATGGTATGGGTCGTAGGGATCTAGACCAGGTGCTTCAAGTGGACGACAGGATGGATTATTACCTCACTTACAAACTGAATTCGTTTATGCTTATTCGAGTTGCCGTCAGAAATATATTAATAAGAAATACATTGAAATGCATAAAAAAAACAAAATCAAACTTCACCTTCTCTTCCGAAAGAAAAGCTTCGAAGTAGCAATAATTTCTCTGACTTCGATTGGAAAAATAACTGTTTCATTTGTGGGCAAGAAGCTGATAAGGCAAAGAAAGCAAAATTGAATAAAGATGGGCGAAGACAAATTTCGTATGTTAGTACTCCAACTTTGAACGACTCCATCCTGAATTTTGTAGTCGTTCAGAAAAATGATTACTGTCGAGAAATTCATAAAAGAAGTTCTGGTATAATAGGTCTACAGATACTTGAAGCAAAGTATCATGCAGATTGCTATAATTTACTTAAAAATTCTATTCACGTGAGTAATGTTGAAAAGAGAACTAATCCTAGAATTTTGATGATAGATACAGCAATGGAACAAATATATAACACATGGGCTGAAAAGTCCCAGGCCTAACAAATAGATGGCGCTAGTTCTATTGCATTCACCGCTTTTTCATTTAGTACTAACCTTCAAAAGACAGCTGTTCAAATTTCATGATATTCTATTCATTATTTTGTGAGTTATTGTGCTAAGAGTGACGCTACTTTTGTTATTTTCAAAACAATGGATCAAAAACAATTTCGTGTTTTAATTTTACACTGCTTCTTGATGGGAAAAAATACCGTTCAAGCGAAGCAATGGCTTGAAAAGTGTTATGGGGACTCCGCTCCATCAGAAACAACAATAAAACGTTGGTTTGCTGACTTCAAACGTGGTCGTAGAGACACCGATGATGCAGAACGCAGTGGACGTCCAAATGAGGCGGTAACACCAGAAAACATCAAAAAAATCCACAAAATCGTTTTGAATGATCGAAAAGTGAAGTTGCGTGAGTTAGCTGACATCGTAAAGATATCAAAAGAACGTGTTGGCTTTATATTGCATGAGCATTTGACTATGAGAAAGCTCTGCTCAAAGTGGGTGCCGCGTTTGATCACTCTTCACCAAAAACAAGAACGTGTTGATGTTTCTGAGCAGTGTTTGGCCATGTTTAAACGTAACAAACCGGAATTTTTGCGTCGATATGTGACAATGGATGAAACATGGATCCATCACTTCACTCCGGAATCAAAACGATCGTCATCTGAGTGGGCAGCAACTGGTGAACCTCGTCCAAAGCGACCGAAAGCACAACAATCGGCTGGAAAGGTTATGGCCTCGGTATTTTGGGATGTGCGTGGTGTAATATTCATCGACTATCTTGAGAAGGGAAATACCATCAACAGTGAATATTATATAGCGTTATTGGAGCGTTTGAAGGCCGAAATTGCAAAGAAACGACCGCATATGGCAAAGAAAAGAATTTTGTTTCATCAAGACAATGCACCGTGTCACAAGTCAATCAAAACAATGGCAAAACTACATGAATTGAACTTCGAATTGCTCCCACATCCACCGTATTCGCCAGATTTGGCTCCCAGCGGCTACTGGCTGTTCGCAGACCTAAAAAAAATGCTTGCCGGTAAGAAATTTCGCTCGAATGAAGAGGTTATCGCTGAAACTGAGTCCTATTTTGAGGCAAAAGATAAATCGTTCTACAAAAGTGGTATTGAAATGTTAGAGCAGCGCTGGAATGATTGCGTTGT
>VTPC01007372.1:30892-43367 GCA_011009095.1 Ignelater luminosus
GATTTTTAAACAATCGGGTTAATGCAGTAACTTACAATTAAAGAAAATAACCCTCTAAAATACAAATTGTTTTTTACATAATACTATCGTAGTATTTATAGAGTGAAAGATCATCTTTTAAGCTTTAAAATAATCCAAGTTGGAAGTTTTTATGTTGTGTAATAAAGGAAAGACAAACGTTTTTATACTAAGGGATGCGCTAATTTTCGAAAATTTGTATGCAGAATAAAATACAAAATAATGACATTTGGCATAAACAAAAAATACGTGTCTCTTTTTTTCATTGGTATAACATATAAAAAAAATTTCAAGTGATTATGCAAACTTGATGTTTTGGGACTGTGCGATTTCACGTGGAATGCCTCTATTGTTTTGAATAGCGTTCATTTTGCAAAATTGTAATAAGTGAAATACACAACAATCTGGAATGTTTACCAATTGCAAAAATGTAAGTATCGTCAAAGTGTAACATTAATTTCAAAGTAATCTGTACAGTTAAGTGTCTTCAGTGTTGTCAGTTTATGTATTTGAAGAAGTTATTTCTGTTGCATTTATAAAAGTATTGCACATGATAGTCTGTGATTGAAAGTAAATAAAAGTATTTTTTTAAAAATTTTATTGCTTTTGGCTGGATTTGAACCAACATCTCCTAGTCTCTACCTAGGTGTCATACCAACTAGACTACAAAATTTTTAAAAAATTAACATGGCTATTTGGAATTTAAATAAAAATAGTTTTATAGATCCAATGATTGTCTTATTGTGGCAACATAAGCTCATAGTAGTTATAATTCATTATATACTAAACTAAATAATGCGGTGTATACAGAATGTTTCAAAAGAAGGCAGCACTTTATATCTCACTGCCTGTTTTATAATGAATGATTAGTCTCAACTAGTACCTAATATAATTTCCGCAATCTTTAAATTCACTTTTAGAATTTTTTTTTCAATTCATTTTAAATAGTTGATTAAACAAAAATATTAAATTTCTAAACTAAATTTTAACAAATTGTAGAAAAATAAGAATAAATTGAATTTACTTCCAAAACTAATTTAAATTAAATTATACCCTGTAGCAGTGGTGTGCTGGGGCCAGCTCGTCAGAGCCGGTTGTTAAATTTTCAGAAATTTTGCAAGCCGGTTGTTAAATAACCAATATTAAAAATTAAAAATACACAAAATGTCTATTAAAGAAATTTTCAATAATTCTATACCTACTATTATAATAAAAGGACTTCGTTGTTTGTCTATGCGTTTGGGCTGACGAATGTATCTGACCTAGTTTGTGGTGCCTTGTGCACCCCCGACTCATAACTTGGTCTGCGGGGTGGGATCAACATTCAGCCTTTAACGCCAGCACTTTAATTTCAGTTTGTTCCAACTTTCAAGGGAATGTGTGCGCATTAGTGCAATTACTTTTGTAATTTGTGGTGCAACGTGCAATAGCAATTATACTCTTAACAGCGGATATTGAACTTTAAAGTGTGTCGTTGTTTGTGATAGAACTACCACAAAGAATTAAAATGTCAAAAAGACAAGGTGATTTATTAACTTTTTTAAAGGCGAAAAATAAAAAAACAGATAATACGAACGAAACGGAAGCGAATTTAGAAGCCATTGAACAACCAACAACTATTGAAAAAAAAAGCTGAAGAACCATTGTGTTCGTTTAGGGATGAAATAAATAATCTTGCTTATCCAGACTGCTGGAATGAAAAGGCAGTAGCTTTCTTTACAAAACAATATAAATGGCTGCAACTAAAAGCAGGTAAATTAGGATGTAAGGATTGTTCAACTATTCTTCATTTAGGAGTGACATCAGAAAAGCATGTTCATGTATCCAAGGAATGGAGTACATATTCGGTAACTCCAAATGGCAATAATAAAACTAGTAGACAAGCTTCTTTAAGAAAGAAAATTAGGGAACACAATCTTTCTCAAGCACATGGAAAAATTCAAGTTTTATTAAGAGAATCAGCTAACGAAGCAATGCCCAATTTAATACATAAAGTAAATAATAAACAAATTGAAGCTACCGTCAAAATCTTCAATAGTGTTTACAGTTTAAGTAAACGTAATAGGCCTTTATCTGATGTCGAGGCTGCCCTGGACTTGCAAAAAAAATGGTGTAGATGTAGGCAACTGTTTGCATACACGTTACAGCGCCACAAGAATAGCCGAGCATATTGCTAAAGAGATTAAAATGAATATATTTAAGAATATTATAAAGCAGAATGCCAAAGTCTGTATTATAACTGATGAGGCATCTAGTTTCACGGAAAAGCACTCTAGTGATTTATCTGAATTGCGCAGTTCAGTCAGCTCCTGAACCAGTTATGTTATTTGTTGCCTTAAAAGAACTGATGTCAACCACAGCAGAGTGTATTTTCAATACATTATTGTCAACTTTAAATGACTGCTGTTTTCATAATGAATATCTAAAAGCAAACTTAATTGCATTTTGTTCTGATGGCGCCAGTACCATGCTGGGAAAAAAGTCCGGAGTTGTTAGAAAGTTTTCCTAAAATAATCGTTTGGCACTATTTAAATCATCGCTTGCAATTATCACTCGATGACTCAATATCTGAGATAAAACACGTAAACCATTTTAAAATATTTCTGGATAAAATTTACTCCGTTTATCACCAATCAAATAAAAATCAAACCGAGCTAGAAACTATAGCTAAAGAACTAGAAATTGAAATTATTAAAATTGGTCGAGTACTCGGACCGAGATGGGCGGCATGTAGTTTACGAGCTACTATTGCTGTATGGCGCGCATATCCTGCATTATATATGCATTTTTGTAATTCTTCTCACTCTGGTATGGCAAAGAGATTAGCTATATTAATTTCTTGCAAGACCTCGCTTTAATGATTGACATTCTTGAGGAGTTTTCATTACTCTCGACTGCCCTGCAATCAAGATCAACTAACATTCATAAAGCTCAATGATTAATCAAACGTACCATAAGAGCATTGGAGAATTTAAAGATGGGTATTGGAAAGCACGAATCTCAAGTTGAAGATTTGATTAAGTCAGAGAAGTTTAGAGACATTCCGTTTAATAGAAGTCATAAATTTATTGTGCTGCCTAGGACTATGTTACTGGAAAATATAATTCAACACATGAATTTTATCGGACAGAAACAATAATGAAGAAATCTCATTATTTTGATTTATTAGAACCAGCTACTTGGCCTTATGAAGAAATAACATCACCATGGACAGCTGCTGAAAGAAAATTAAATTGTTTAAGTGAAATCTTAAAATATCCAATCGATTTTTGGGATTTTGTTGACAGTAACATAGAATTAAAGAATGATCCAATCCCTGCAACTATACAAAAAGCCAAAAAGATCGTTAGTACTATTGCAATCAGCAGTGCTGAAGCTGAAAGAGGTTTCAGTTTAATGATTGTAATATGTTACGAAGGTGAGAAACAGTTTAACAGTAGATCACATATCAGATCTAATGACAATAAATCTGTTGGGAAAAGAGTTAATGGATTGGGATGCAACTCCGTTTGTAAAATCATGGTTAAATTGCAATCACAGGCTGGCTACAGATACACAAGTTCGACAAAGATCTACGAAAGGAATCTGTGAAAATAGACTAGCTATATGGAATTTACAGTAAATTGCAGTGTACCAATATATTACCTATATTTTCATTTCATTTCATTTTCGTTTAATATAAATGTTATGTTTTTTTATATCAGTAAAATTTATAATAGACTTATGTGTTTCTACTTTCTATTACGTATGTCGCGTCGACGTTTTTTTTTGTAAGAGCCGGTTGTTAAACATTTACCAGCACACCACTGCCCTGTAGCTATAATCATAGAATAATAAAAAAAACATACCCTTATATAATAATAACTTTATTGCTCAACAGTTAAAAATCAATTGTAGTGCAATACAGATAAATAATACAAACCATAATCTCTATCATATCATACAATTAAGTAATCTAGCTTAAGATAATTGTTCAAAATCAGTAGCGGAAAGGTTAGATATTGCTATAACCTAAATGCAGTACTTCTAATGACGAAGATCTAAATGCATTTCTGTCGATTTCAGTGAATCTATTCGATTTCAAATCAAGTTCAAGGAGTTTATATACATTATCAAAGGCGTTATTTGGTTAAAATACAAGTCTATAATGTCAACTGAAGATCCATCAAAGATATTTGAATATATTGTACGTATTTTGTTATTAATGAAATCAAGTAATTGAAGATTCTTCACACCAGCACCGCTCCCAACTTCAATCATTTCAGTCTGGTTGTTTTGTAAATTTTAGAATGCAGATTCCTAAAACTATATCTTTCTTAATATTAAATAAACAGTTATTGCTTAAATCAAGTTTCAATAGATTTAAGCCTTCAAACACCATAAGTTCTGAAGACAGGTTCCAGTTTCGACCCATTCAGCCACTAGGATCTGCAGAATTATACTCCGGAGAAGAAATTGCTCGGGTGCAAGACGTCCTAACGTACCAAACCAGTTCAGAACATTGTTACAGGGCCACACTCAATATCTTTGACAAAAAAATCAAACAGCTCACACAAAATACACTAAAACAAATTTATGGGTGGGTCCAAGCATAAATCAAAAACTTCTAATTCGCAACAAGAACAGTAGTGGAAATCGACCTTCTACCTCGCAATATCTACAGGCAGCAACCAGCAGCTTTAAATTCTGCAGCATCTGTAAACTCACAATCAAATATTACGTTGTAGCCTGATATACCTTCACAATTATAATTCTTACCTATTTTAATACACCTTTTACATCGAATTCTTTCATCAAACAACACACACATTCCAATCAAACAAATTCTTTCTTAAATATCTGCTTAAAATTACATCAATTATGAACGAACAAAGTCCAGCTGTCAATGTCAAATCTGTCAAGTGTCAAGTTCACAGACTGAGCTCAAGTCAAACATGCGCAGTTCAACATATAGTAGCGTTCAACTATCTACCTACAGCTCCGCTCGCTCTCAAAACAGACCGAATATTTCATGTTAAAGCCCTGGTCACATTATCAAATAATTTGATCGAAAACTTGACTGTCAGTCTAAAATGATGACGTCAAAACTGACAAACTCAAGTTTGTATTAAACTGGGTGGTCACCCTATAAAATAAAATAGTTTGGTCAAACTGTGAGGTTAAGTAGCCGTATGCGTTGGTATTTACAAAAATTTTGTGAAGTTAGAATATTAAATTAATTTATTATTTGTTTTACATTTTGTTGTTTTCTTATTTCTTATTTACTACTGACCACAAAAAACTGTAATAATTATATTTTTACTATAAATAATTTTTAGAATAATAGTTATTAATTTTTAATAATATAATAATTCATTTTAATATCTGCGTTTACAAAACACCAGGTGAATTGGTATTATGTTGTAAAAATGAACAAAAAAGGCGGTAGTAGCTGTTTCAACATTAGGATTAGCATTGAAGCAGAATGAAAATAAACGAAAAGCAAAACAAACACGAATAACCCGCTATAACCTTCTTGTCTTCGCGCCTGGTTTACTATTCTCAATTCTAGCCAATCACGTAAGCCATCGCATCAAACTGACGGATGGATTTAGAAACGCCCCTAAAATTTAGAAAATTTGACCAAACTAAAGGTACGACGTCATTGTTTCAGACTGATAGTCAAGTTTGATCAAACTGACTGATAGTGTGACATAGGTTTAAAACAAACATTTCTGTATTTTTCAATTTTTGTATAGTAAACATGGGTACAAACACAACAACAATTAGCCTAACTAATATAACGGTTTGTATATTTTATGCAATTACTTCTCATCTTTATAAAATTGTACATTTTTACCCTTTTATAGTATTATTACATATTCCATAGATTCAAAACCCACGACAATTAACGCAATTTCATAAAGTGTCCACGGACTAGTAAAGAAAACTTTTAAAGTAACTTCACAAGTTATTCTTGTTAGTGTCCATCGGCCTTAACTTGTTTATATCTGAAAGCTAAAGTATTTCTTTGTCGTTATTTTTTTAAACCAAATTTAAAACTGAAATTTTACATATACAGCGCGACCAACCTCAGAAAAGCCCCGGACAATATGCAAACTAATTTCAATAACAAACAACATCGACCAATCAGAAGCGTAATTTTACTCGAGCACATTAAAAAGAAAGTTGTCTTAAATCTATTACATAGTATTGGCGGTGTTTAGTTTTATTTAAGTTCCCGCCGGAAGATTTTTGGATGCGAGAGTACTTGGTCAATAAGTAGCTCCCCCGTACACGCCCACTCAGGGCTTTTCTGAGGTTGGTCGAGCTGTATACATTACAACTAAATGTTATTAGTAGTTACAAGGAAAAGAGGATATTCTAGATTTGAAAAACAGTAATGAGCACCTTTAAAAGCTTATACCTGCTTCTTACAAAAGTAGATTTTACAGATTTTTATTGCAATGAAGCTTTTCGTATGGTAGATGAATACTTAATTGCAAGTTTAGAAGCGTCCTCTTCTATCCAATGGCCGAAATAATATAGCTATCCAAACTGAGCAACAAATCACCTGTATGTCATATACAACTTTCGCATAAGCAAACTGGCCTTATCCCTAGATTTATTGTAAAATTAAAGGTGTTACGTTATTCAGTAATATAAGCTGCACGTATTGAGGTATCCAAATTTAAGTTTTCGTTTTATAAAATCTTTGAAAACTGTAATGTTTAATTAGCATTCTTTGCGTTATTTTTCCATAATGCCAAGTGATACTCACACCAATCCCTTTTTTTTAATAATAAGCTTTTTAGTAGTTTACTGTTTTATAGTAAGATGAACTGATTAAGGTGGGGATACCGCCCTGCCTTTAGATATGGGCTTATAGTAAGTCTTATTTACTTGAAATTACGAAAACCTTAGGTTTTTTATGGAAAAAGAAAGTTGTAACTTGATGCTATATTATAAAGGTTTGTCGTAAAACTAATTTTAGTAAGCATAATTTAGTATTAATATGTTAAAATAATTAAATAGTTTGGGTTGTGTCGGCACTGTATAAAAACGCAAATAAATAGAATCTGAACAAGAAATACAAAAAATAACGGTTTTATAACAAGCCATAAATACACCAGAACACCTGAAACATCTGAACTACGAGATTTAAGTAGTGTATTTGCTAATTTCCAGTAAATTGTAAATTTGTTATTTATAAACAACTGTCTTCAAATAGTAATGTTAAAAACCACACACATTAGTACACTGTCTGCTTTTAGACCTACATTAGTTTAGCCAGTATTCAGTAGACAGCGCTGTACCATATCGCTTACCTGGAAGAACGTCACAAGTCAAAATTGCAAGTTTTCAAGAGAAGCGTTTTAAAAATATGTTTTAGCTTCAGGAAATAGAAATTTTCAAGTTTTCAGATAATTATATCCAAGTTACGGTACTTTATTGAAAGATCTTTTCGGGCATAAAGAATTCCGATTTTGTAGATTATGTTCGAACAAAAATACTATTTTTGGTATTTCTTGACTTGTGATATAGTTAGATAGACAGCATAATACATATGTTTTATAGCAGTTTAATAGCATTATTTTTAAGAAAAGGCGATAATTAATAGAGTAACAAATATTTTCTAAAATAGTTAATACTGTAGTAGCGGTGGTGGTTGAGCAGGTACCTAGAAATTCTTGGAAGTACCTAAAAGGGATACCTATTGACTTCGACTGCTCAAAGTGCAATAAATTACATTTTTGCTAATCCTTCGCCAAAAAGGTTAACCGAATATACAATACAGCGGTCGGGGTTGGTTTCCGTATGTTTTTGTATAGGTGCTGTATAGGGATAATTAATTTCATTTATTGTTCGTTCACTAGAGCAAATACAAATATTTGTTTATTATATTAATGGCATAAAGATGAAAAAATCATTTGATTCATGGATAAAAACAATTATAAGGATACCTTAACACGCTTGATACAAAATACATTATTACTTATTAATCAACTAAAATGAAATAATCACCTAACGTTAATGTGCGTAATCGGAAAACATGAAAAGTACATTACTAAGGAATACTATGAACGTACGCAGAAAACCAATTTCGGACGAAGCTCGTCAGCTAAGCAACAATGAGCATCAAAGGGCGGTGTTAGTATATTTTATATTTTTTATATTATCAAGAGCAAGTTCTTCCTCCGAACTGATTTTTGAACCAGTATCTGAAAAGTTAATTCGGCCTTCATATTAAAAAATTTGCTATTTAAATACAATGTTCTATTGAAATCTTAATCTGTGTTTTATTTGACTTCCTGTCTTCCCCATCATCCACGAAATTTGCTATTATTAAATTAATTTAAAAAAAGCAACGCGCTCATTCATAAACAACATAACCTCAACTTACTTCTATCACGTCTTATTTGAATTTGTAGTGCACTGTATGTCTGCTTTAATTTTAATTAGATCATTTACATACTACCTGTATAGTCCAAACACTTTTTACCAGTTAAAAATCAAAATATCTTTTAAAATTAAACATTAAAAATCATCTTATGGGATTTCACCATGTAATTCCCTTTCGTTTGGAATCAGCAGCTGATTTCATAATAATTTAAATTTTATGTTATACGAAAAACATAATATTAACCTTGCCAGTAAAATGAGTAAACACAATCCTAAAAGGTGGCTTCCAAAAACAGATGTTATTCTTTTTGAAACGTACCTGACAAAAATATTTACCACAGGTGGGTGCAGTAAAATATCAGGTAGCGATCGGATTATCCATTTCCTATTGTATAGTAATGCTTAGTTAGTTTGTTTACAGATATAGTTGTCTAAAAGGTGACAATTAGGCCGCAATAACGTCTTTATAATAGCATAATACTCAATAGGATCTAGTATGTTCGTAAAATGTTAGATTTTGAGTTATTCTTGATATAAAACCAGCTCTAATTAGTCATTGATTTAATGAGATTATGATTAATATAATAATTTCGATTCTCCTGCAAACTTCCTACTTATATAGTTTTACAAATTAATGTATATGAAGTATTTGTGTTCACGTGATCCTTTCAGGAAAGGCGAATGCAGATCACGAATGCGTCAAACTATTGGTGTAATTGTTTCTAAAATTTCAGAGAATCTGATATTGTGGGAATATAAAATAAATATATTATATTATATTATATATTATAAATAAAACAATAAATTAAATAAAGTTTGTTATAATTTAGTTAATAAAGCTTATTATTATTGTTAAATTAAACGCTATAAGCAGTGAGAATATATAAAATAAATTATTGAAATTTCTGCAAATATCTTTAAGCAAATAAAATATATTTCTAGAACAATCTAAAAGGTTTATAACAAATCAAGGAATTTAAATGAAATTATGAAACCGAGTAATTTTACGGTTTATACAGAAACACTACTATAATATTTCTACTAGTCCTTTTAATGCTGAAGCATTCGTTTATCGTTTAATCATGGCCCACACCCCAAAACGCAGATAATTTTGCAAATCTGTTAACACAAAAGTTCTACTATTCATCACTAGGCTTCTGCACAAGCTAATGCACAAGATTCTGTCCTTCACTACAGGTACTTTTCTTTCCAGGGCATCCCACCCTTAAGAAAAATGTGTTCAAAAGAGAATATTAACAATTTTCGATGGTGGCGTCATCTACTTCCCCTCTTAAGAACACGGTTTGCTTGTGCAGTTAAAGTAATTGTCCATAGATGACGCAGTATGTATTGAAATTGATTAAAGTAATTATAATTTCAAAAAGAGCCAGAAAATGTCTAACTCTCTATATTTACTTAGAGGAAAAAAGAAGTAAACTGCTTGATTCGTCTGTATAAATGCTTTATTAATTTGAATATATTATCCACATATTATCCTATTCTTTATTATAATTCACGATCACTTCTCAATTATATTTAAAAAATGTAAAATGTCACGGGGAATATTTCAGGTAATATTTTAATGGCACTTGGGCCAAGTTCATAATAAAGAAATGGTCACTCTTAATTTCTAATAGTAGTGGTTAAATATGTTTTTGAGTAAAGGAAAGGTTTTTCCGAAACAGAAAACAGTGATAATGATTTTTTTATTATGAACTTGGGCCAAGATTACCTAAAATATTCGCTGTGACATTTTACAGCAATATTAAATGAGTATTTTATTCTCGTTCTTTTAAATACATACATACATAAAATAATTTTTTATTGAGACACTGCAAGACTTATTTAATTGGAAGTTGAACAGAAAAAATTGTATAATAAATATAATCAAAGTTTTACATTAAATCATTCTTGGAGGAAAATAAAGTTGGATTAAAGTTTTACGTGAATCAACAACAAAATTAGACAAGCGCAGTTTCATGTTTTTCTTGATTGATTTTACTATTTTTTCTTTCGGTGAAACAATAATATATAAAACGTTAGGTATTTAGCATTTCGTTTTTAAAATATCCTTTTCGGTCAGCGGTCATTGAACCTTTTCTTAACAAATGCGTTCTGACTTTTTTGTTTGCGCATTGCACTAAAGATATCACCTGTAGAGCAATAGAACGGTAGTATTTGAATACTTTCAATGCCTACGTCATCGTCATCTACATCGCCATAAAGAACAAATAGCACAACTGTAACAACTACCTATCCTGAAAAGTTTGATGCATTTGAATTAGAAATTGGGAAGTAACAGCAATTGACGAATGCAATGCGCAATAATGGAAACTATGAAAAGTATTATAATTTTAGTTCATCTATATTCAAAGAGATGGCACCACTGTTTTGCAAGTTACGATAGGATTACATAGGGGAGGATTGTCAGCCATACGGATTTTAGATTTCGCGCTAATTTTAACCTTTCAATTTATGATTGGGTCAGCAATAGACGACATGCATTTTGGGGATACAACGATCTCTCTTTTTTATAAACCATTTCTCTCATCTTTATTAATTGAAGTATTGTATTGATAAATTAAAATAACCTAGAGATTAATAAAACATGAAAAACATGGTTTGTAATTAGTAAGAAAGAGACAGATAGTAACCCCAGGGTACGTCACATGCACGTTTTCTATTCAAACTTTGATTATATCAAAGAATTCAAGTAATTCTTATAGGACTTTAGGTCCTTGTTAGACAAATAACAACAATGACAATCCATAAGGTGCGTTTTATGGAAAAGTCTGATATTTTTATTTCTTGTTTTTACATTATTTAGTATTTTTCTTTATTAAATAAGTAGTTTATTATAAACAAAATATTTTCATTATATATATAATTTAGTTTATTATATTATATAATAACGTTGGTGTATTTATATACCTACCTGGATGGGAAAAGTAATAAATACCATTAGCATCAACTAGTAATTAATAAGTTTTAATTTTCAAAGGTCAGCAAATTTCCTTTGAAAAATTTCAGATTTCAGGAAATTTTGAAATTTATGAAAAATATCGAAATGTTTGAATAATTTCCATAAATACAATGTTATACAGAAATGAATGAAAATTTGATGACATTTTTCAGAAAATTACGAAAATGTGATGGTTATTTGCCGTACAAGAAGTTTAAAGTAGTGCTTTTTTCATGCTAGTTCCTGTAAACTAAAACGCCAGCGAAATCTTAAACAGTTTATATTTTAAATCTTTAAATAGAATAACAAGTAGGTAAGTTCAGATTTAATTTTCGTCATTTTCTTCTTCAGAAAATGACAAGGGTCCAACACTAGATTCAGTGTCATGGGTGGAATATTCCTCATTTGAAGAACTTTCTTTTGGTTCTGAATCGCCTTTTCTTCTTTTGGTAGTTCTATTGTCGCTTGATTTAAATCTTTTCTGATTTTCGTTTGATTCCTGGACAATCTCAGCTTCTAAAACACACAGAAGGCAGAATATATTTTAAGATAGAAATAATAAAAAGAACAGCTGCATTTCTTACCATTCTAAGAGGCTGTTTGACCTTCGGATGTCTTTTTGGGGCGTACTCTCAACTTATAGTTATGAGAAATAAAAGTGAGCTATTGCTCTTTTGATAGTTAATCTGTTTCTCTTCGCGCAATAAATCCTCCCCGTTGTACTATTTGTTCTTTCTGGCGATGTAGATGACGATGACGTAAGCATTGAAAGTATTCAAATAGCAACTCTTGCTAGCTGCCGACAATTAAAACTACCAACACCTTTCCACCATGTGAGTGCGGTTCTAAACTTTCAACCTTTTCTAAATCACCTCTTTATCCCACATGTTTTCTTTCTTCCTGTTTTTGGCGAGGCTGATCAAAACAACTACATAGTCAATGTTAGTCATCGTTTTTGATAATGCATCTATAAATTCGATACCATCAAGTAGTTCTACAGGACCTAAGTTGACCTCCAAATCTTTAGGATCCAAAATATCAGTTTTTAAATGTATAGGTTGAACCCAGTATTCATGGCGTCATGCACTTGCTTTAGGTTATTGACACGTTCGT